>PVJS01035744.1:0-20830 GCA_004027185.1 Glis glis | reverse complement strand
CAAAAAAAAAAAAAAAAAAAAAAGATAGGGCCAGGGGTGTAGCACGGAGGTAGAACGCCCCTGGGTTCAATCCCCGGTACTGCAAAAATAAATAAATAATAATTATTTTTTCCTAATGATTAGCTTTATAGTTTATATTAATACAGAGTATTGATAATTCTGGAAAAGTGTGCAAAATTGGTGGGGAGGTAATTTTTAGTACTTAAAGCAAGGTCTATATATGCCTAAACCCTAAAACAAGTGATTACTAAAAACTAAAAACCATATTTAAATAAAGTTAAATTGTGGCAGCAATTTTGCCAGTATGGATTTACCTAAAAGGGAATTATCTTAAAGTTCATAGAAAAAGTAAGTTCAAACCCCATGCATTTAAATCTCTCTCTCTTTCTCTCCCTCCTCCTCTCTCTCTCTGCCCCCAATGTGTACATCCATACATAAAAGTCCAGAAAAATTGTGACATTTTCTCTACATTCTAAGAATGGTGTGATTATTCTCTCTCTCTCTCTTGCCAGGTGGTATCTTTGAATATGTGGAATCTGGCCCAATGGGAGCTGAGGAACTGGCGTTCAGATTTGCTGTGAACACAATCAACAGGAATAGAACCTTGTTGCCGAACACCACCCTAACCTACGATACGCAGAAGATAAACCTCTATGACAGTTTTGAAGCATCCAAGAAAGGTAATTGATAGATAATTTGGCATTATGTTCTAGAATTCTAATTTCCAGGTCTTCTTAAGAGATTTCTTAAGTCTATCATGTAGTAATAAGTTACGAATATTTGCATGCCAAGGTTTCTTTTCAAAATGCACGTAAATTTTATCAGAACAGGTAAGGTGCTGGAATTACCTACAGCAGAAAATCTACTTATAGCATGAATGTAATTAAATTGTAATAGTTAAATGATTTTTCCCCCATTGATCATCCTGCCTCATATTAAACTTTACTTATTTTCAAAAATTCACAAACCAGGCATGGTGGTGAACACATGTAATCCTGGTACTTGGGAGGCTGAGACAGGAGTGTCCTAGGTTCGAGGACAGCCTCAGCGAGCAGTTAGACTCTCATCAACCTAGTGGGACCCTGTCTAAAAATAAAAATAAAATAGGGCTGGGGATGCCCATGGGTTCTATCCCAAGTCACACACACACACACACACACACACACACACACACACACACACATCCACACACATCCACTAAAGTAAAATAACATCTATCAATGAATATTATGAAGTTTTGGAATCCACTTCTTTATTCTAATGTGCATTACCCATCAATCCCCCTGTATTAGTGCTGTGGTCTCAATTTATTGACTACCTTGAAAGTTTTGTTGTTCCAAATGACACAAAAATGTCAGTCTAATCTTAAAATTTTATTGAAAAAATTTGAACAATGTTTAATTTATGTATACGCTATGCACACTTTTTTAAACCACTTGATGTTTCTTCTTACAATTGAAAATAAATGGCTGTGAAACTAAATTAGCATAAGTCACCAGTAATATTAAATATGTTCAGTTTACTAACTTACAGTAAGCTGATTGCTGTAGTAACTATATCAATTTGGTTAAAATCCAGAATAAAAAATTCAAACTAATATGGTATTGAATAACAATTTTTCTAATTTTTCCTGAACATAAATATTTCTTATCCCTGTAGTCCTCCTGAGTTCTAATTCCTCACAGTTAGAGGAATTGTTATAATACCATAACTTCTTATTCAATTTGAATAAGTAGTTGCTAACAGTTTTGTCACCTGACATTCATGAATTGCCAGGTATGAATTAATAGCTATGGAACTGGCATGTTCAAGAGAGTTTAATTTGTTAATGATAAGTGATATAAAAATTGAAGTACATGAAGAAATAATTAGAATACTTCATGAATTTTATTTTTATTGTATTGTAAAATAATTTTAAATAATAATATAGGAAATAGTTTTGTGGAACTATAATATTTCATGTGAAGAAATGTAATAGTAAGAACTATTATCAAAGATAGGTATATATTTATTTATTCATGCCTTGTAGTCTCACATGATAATATAATTCAGAGTGATAGTGACATACATGCAATTAGCACTTGGTGAGCTTCCCCTGGCTCCCTCCTCACCCCTCCCTTTCTCCATACATGATATTGAGATTGGCATTAATATTCTCACATATGTACAGTGGAAGAATTTCCTTTATTAATTCTCCTTCCCCACTACCACCTGTCTCCCTTAAACTACCTTTTTTGTTCCACTGGAGTTTCTCTTATGATCTAAAGTCTCTCTTGTATCCCAAATCCTCTGTAGTCAAAGCATTATTTTAACCCAATGGCAGTCTTAGTAGTCAATGTGTTTGAGAGGTAGTTCCACAGTTTCATGTAGGCAATATTTTCTTATATATGTAGGTGGTTGTAGAGTAGGAGGCCTTATCTTTTGCATAGTTAGCATCCATGTAATAGAAATGAACTTTTATAATACATATATTTTCAAAGGGCCAGGCTTACAAAGCCTTTGTTGTTACTTCATACTCTTAAATGTTTGCCTTTCTGTAATGCTAATATTGTTTTACTAGCTACCTTACACTGATGGAAATATACATAATTATTTATAATTCTAAGTTGGTGCAGATTTCTTCTAAGCTTATTAATATTAATAGCAGCTGATAAGGTACAATATTGCTCAAGATGAAAGTACCCTTCTTTCCCCCAGCAGCTACCTTGTGTTTATCAAAGCCATATTCTGCCTGCCCTTTGAATTCATATCTTTATGAATACAAATAAGTCTCCACATTTCAGAACCATGTCAGGGCAATGAAAGGTTTGGAAGGCAGAAAAAAAGGTTAAAGTTTACTGTAAAATGCTACATTTGTCATCATAATTGCAAAATAAGTCATTAACTGCAAGACAAGTGCATTTGATTAGTGGCATAGTTCATGATTATTTTCATTATGAAGAAGCTTTGCCTGTAACGAAAGCATTGAGACCAAAGAACATGGAATGAGTACACTATAAATAAAATATAAATAGATTTCTTAATGGTGACTTCACAGGAGCAATGTAAAAACATAGCCTAGATATTCTGACAGCAAAGTATGAGATGATAAAGTAATTTGTTTTCCAAAGTGTTTTAAGAAATTTACAAGCTTTGTCACACATTAAAAACTCATCGAGAATCAAATCTCTTGGTTGACTTTGGCCTGAAGCTAGGAAAAACTCAAATAAGTATGAGTAACTTTCTTTGTGAAATTTTAAAAGGGTAAATGCCATGGTTTGAATCTTATCTTGTGAATCTCTCTCTTTTTTTTTTTTTTGCGGTACCAGGGATTGAACCCAGGGGCATTCTGCCTCTAAGATACACCCCCGGCCCTATTTTTATACTTTATTTTGAAACCAGGTCTCACGAAATTGCGGAGGGCCTCACTAAGTAGCTGAGGCTGGCCGCGAACCCAGATCCTCCGGTCTCCGCCTCCCAAGTACTGGGATTACAAGTGTGCGCCACCACACCCGGCCTGAATCTCTTTTTTGTTGAGCTATTATTGCTTAGAGAACACAGATATTAAAGGGTAATATAAGGGAGAAATACACTATAGTTTTTGAAATTTGTAGGGGTTTAATAAATTTACATATTGAGAATGATATTAATGATTAATTATAAAGTATCTTAATTTAGACATTTAAAAAATTAGTCATTTTCTAAGGCAAGAAAGTAATAAGAAATTAGATTTAAATTTTAACATTTTCTCTGATACTTTTTCTCTCATACACTTATTAGGTAATATTGTTTTGCCCAAGTAATGAATACTTTTATGTATTTAATTATTAAGTATCTCTATGCTTAAGAAATCATTCATCACATTTTATTTTATGCAGAAAACACTGAAGGAAACTGTGAGAAAATTTCATGCAGTAGAATAATAAACTATCCATTTTGGAAGTATTGGGTCTGAACACCCAATTCATGCCTAACACCTAATAGCAATCCTCCTCAGCACAGTTTAAATCTTTGCAATGATAGGCAAACCATTTCCTTTTGGGGCAAAGTACTTCATTTTTGGACATTTACTACTTTCAATTTCTTTTAATTGAATTGGGTCAAAATTCACAAGCAGCTACTAATTATTTTTCCTAATTCTCTCTTTGCTAGTCAAATGAGAAAAGCTTATGCTTATTTTACAGGCCAGGTCTTCAAGTACTTAAAGATAATTTTCATGTTTCTAATAATTTCACTTTCTAGACTAAACTCACTATTTGCTTCAGTGTGCCTTATAGAATTTCAAGTCTTGACATGATCTATTTTAACCTAAATATCCTCTAGTTTGTTTATTCCTTTGTTACTGCAATTATTATTCATGCAAATACAATTTCCTGTGAAATCTAGCTTTAAAAATATTTTAAACAATATAAAAGACATACAGTACTCCAAAGCCAAGTCTATAAAAATGTTTGAATACATATCAAGTGATTTTAGTACTCTTTGTACTCATCAAAGTTAATCCATATGAAATCACCCTGTAAGAACCATAGCAGGTTTTGTATGGGTGTGTACTCATAACTTGATCTATGTAATTAGATATATGTAAATCATAGCTATATTTTGCTATAGCTAATTCATTGGGGAGGAGGAAACAAATAGCTGTTGATCAGGAATTTGAAATTGTAGAGGATGACCAGTGAATTTGGGAAGCAACGCTATTTTTCCGCCTTTCTGATGAGAACTATTCTTAAATGAACACTTACATTAAAAATATGTATGTATAGATACTTGTTTCTTTTCTTTCTCCTTCTCTATATCTCCTTCCCCTGATATTATTTATAGAATTATAAATATACATCAGGGTGAATTAATTCTCTTGTAGCAATCTGGAAATGTTCAGAGAGAGCCAAAAATATGTAAAATTAGTGAAATGCAAATATGAAAGAAAAAAACTTTCTTTAGGATGACCCCTTTGAGTTTTAATAATAAGGTGGTATCTGTTGATGCTGACACCTCTCCTCTCAGTATTAACAGACTTCTGTGTCCTCTTCAGCCTGTGATCAACTGTCTCTCGGGGTGGCTGCCATCTTTGGGCCTTCACACAGCTCCTCTGCGAACGCGGTGCAGTCCATCTGCAATGCTCTGGGGGTTCCCCACATCCAGACCCGCTGGAAGCACCAGGTGTCAGACAACAAGGACTCCTTCTATGTCAGCCTCTACCCAGACTTCTCTTCACTCAGCCGTGCCATCTTAGACTTGGTGCAGTTTTTCAAATGGAAAACCGTCACAGTTGTATACGATGACAGCACTGGTAAGAAAAATTAGTAGCTTTTGGGTCTGTGCCTTAAATATATATTTGTTTCTGTGTTCTTGTTTTTTGTTCTGGGGTGTGTGTGTGTGTGTGTGTGTGTGTATCAATTTTTTAAATTAAAGGATAGAAAGACATTTGGAACCAAATATCAATCCTCATTTCATATATCCAATCAAGTAACAGCTAAATCACATACTTGTATTTGTAAAATAAGTACTTTTTTTCTGTTTGATGAACTGGACAAAAGATAGAGAGTACAAAATATAATATTGAAATATTTATTTATGGTGCATGCTTGTAATCCCAGTACTTGGGAGGCTGAGACCAGAGTATCTGGGTTCGTGGCCAGCCTCAGCTACTTAGTGAGGCCCTCCGCAACTCAGTGAGACCCTATTTCAAAATAAAGAACAAAAAATAGGTCTGGGAGTGTAGCTCGGAGGTAGAACGCCCCTGAGTTCAATCCCCAGTACCTCAAAAAAAAAGAATATTTCTGCTAGGTTAAGAGTAGTTTCTCATTCGGGCGTGGTGGTGCACGCTTGTAATCCCAGTACTTTGGGAGGCGGAGACCGGAGGATCCGGGTTCGCGGCCAGCCTCAGCTCTCTCGCTCTCTCTCTCTCTCTCTCTCTCTCTCCTTAGTGAGGCCCTCTACAACTTCGTGAGACCCGGTTTCAAAATAAAGTATAAAAAATAGGGCCGGGGGTGTAACGCGGAGGTAGAATGCCCCTGCGTTCAATCCCCGGTACCGCAAAAAAAAAAAAAAAAAAAAAAAAACCAAAAAGAGTAGTTTCTCCCTGCAAAGTCTCATGATTGGCTATCAGAGAAACTTGTTAAGAAAATCAGAATTTTGCCTTAACATTTTACCTGTTTGTTTATATGCCAATAATGCATACAAAAAGCTATGGATGTGATTATATGCCAGTAAAGGTAGCCAAGTACCTATCTGTCTTTGTCGAGTTTATAATCCACATTTAAGAACATGTGTAATGAGCAGATTGTGTTTGCAACTGGCCATTTGTTGTCTTTTTCAATTTAAAACACTTTTTAGGATCTGTGTGTTCTTGATTATTTTGTATGATAGAATTGACTTTAAGATAGGCAGAGGAGTTCCTTTGAAATGTGTTCATAAATATACAAAAGAAGGCTTTTGTCCCTTTGTTTATATTTAAAAGTCTCAAGGTGGAATTATTATGATGGAATTCAAAAAAGAGAATTTGTAAACCTCTCAAGTAAACAAGGTTATTATTTGACGATGTGGGAGGAAATCTGTTTATAGCTAGAACTGTGAACTGAAGTGGGTAATGCCTCCCACCCCATACCCAGCAAGATAAACAGTATTGACTCTATTATGGACTTATGTATCCACTGTTTACTGCAGGACACACATGTGACATTTTATTTACATTTCCCTTTTTCCCCTTCCAGATTTATTATGTATGCTATTCCTCCTATTTATATTCATTTCTGTTTTGTTGTGTTGTCCAGTTTGATACATGATAATTATACTTTCATCCAGTCTTTGTTCCCACCCTCAAAACAGATGGGATGATAGATGAAATATAGTGCTAGAGTAGGAGAAATTCTTAAAATGATGTTAACAGGAGCTATTTATTTTTTATGATAATTAGCATTTGTTGTTGTCGTGGATGAATGCTTTTAAACACCATGAAAGTCTGTTATAGCTCTGAATGATGTCCAAAAAATGATGGAAAAGAATTGGCTTCAGAAACAAAGCTGTGTTTCTGTCAGTCATCTTGGAACATATGATTCATTTTAAATATAAACTAAAAATAAGCTGGATAGCTGTCACTTGTAAGTAATTCCAGGATAAATTGTGGATATTTGCTTTAAAATTTCTGTGTTTCATCTTTGTTTATAGACCAGTGGTCCATTAACAAAGAACTCTGTGCTGGTAAGTGGAAGCCTGGGATTCTAGTCCCAGTTTTGCTCCTAAATTCCTGGAACAGCATTGGAAAAGAGGAGAAGGGGTTGGAAATGACTGTAGAAATGAGCTATAATGCATTAGGTGTTGTGGTAGTTGCTGTCACATAAATTATTTTACTCTGTCTTCAGAGCAATTCTCTGAGTCCCTAAGGAAAATATTATCACCCCATCACATCTGCTCCCTCCTGTGACTAGCTCTCCTGCCCACCAGCAGGCTTAGGCAGAAAAAACAACCATTTTCCTCCATTCCTTCCTTCCTTGAACTCCACAACCATGTCTAATGGATGTCAAATCTATACCTCTCTGATCATCTCTCCTTTGTATTTTTACAAGCAACCTTCTAACTGGATTCTCCATTTCTGCATCTCAATAACTCAGTCTCTACACTACACTTAAGAGCAATTTTTTTAAAAGCAGTTCTGATAATTTCCTCCCTTACTAGCTTCTCATTGCTCTAAAAATAAAGTCAAAACATTTCAAGAAGCCTTATGACTGATCTAGTCCCTCTTTCTCTCCAATGACATTTGAGCTTAAATACCTTACTTTTTTTCTAAATACTCTAATTTTAATACCATTAAACTTCTTTTAATTGCTGAAAATAATATTTTGTTCACAAGGAAAATTTCATTCTAGTCCCAGTCCTCCTAACCACCTAGTGCACACATGTGCATGTGCACATTTGAACTTACACAGTCACATATCATCTGGCTTTAATGTCATGAAGAAAGGCTTTCCTGACTCTTCTTCCTGATTCTGGAATAGGTCTCCCCCAACACATCCTCCATTGTACCAGTTATGCCCAGGAACCTTCCAAGGAGAACACTTAGCACACTATGAATAGCTTTTCTTGACTGATCTCCCATTGGATCAAACCTACATTTGTGCAGGATAAACCCCATGACTGTTCATTTTATCACCAGTTCTTAAACTATTGCCTGGCTACTGGAAATACCTTAATGCATATTTAAGGGATAAAGCCATGAAAATTATTATTATATTAATTGTTTAGTCAAGGAAACTCCAATGAATCAAATAGTCTGCTCAACATCAAGTTCAGTTAGGTAGCTTTTAAATACTTGGCAAAGAATAAGTAGACTCAACTAATTTTCAGGTGAGTGAATATCATTTCTCCTTTGATTTCAAAAAGTATATAAGAATGCTAGAGTGAGTTGTGTTTATATACAATTCCAGCTACAATTAAACATGTATTCATTTATTTCAACAATCATTCATCAACTCTCTTCTGGTACCAGGGTATACCTCAGACAGAGGGGACAGGATTAGGGATAGAAACTTTAACTCAGAGTAGAGAGAGTGACACGTGATCACTGCATGATTATTGTGTAAGAAGCACAGAGTCAAGGAAACAATATTATGACGGCTCAAGAGAGGAAGAGCTTAGGGCTCCGTGGAAAGGGTAGAGGAGAGATTTAAAGAATGTGACATTATCATGAAATCACCATGGAGGAAAGTAGAAATGCTTCATCTAAAGAAGAAGCTAAAGGGAGCAACACGTGTAAATTTGAGGATGTCTGAGAGAGCAGTTTGTAGAGAACCACAAACACTTCATTAGGACAGATTATCAGAATCAAGGAAAATGAGCAATGAGGAGGGAGAATTTACACAAGGCTAACATAGGCGAGGTCACCAAGAGCTTCTCACTTGCTATTCGGCCTTTTCTTGCCCCACTCCTCTGCCCTGGAATCTATATGATTATAGGAATATCAGTGATGCTTGTGTGATGTGGCCCTGCTTTCTAAACCACCATTGAGTGCCTCAGAGATGGGCAAATGCCCACCCATTGCTTTCCTAGGAATTCAGAAAGGGACACAGGGAGAGGGGATTCAGCAGCATGGACCAACATGGTTACCATGGTCATTGGTGTCAAAACAATCTAGCTCGAAATCCTGGCCCTGTTTTGGATTTCCAGCAAGGTACTTGACCTCTGAGAGCCTAAGATGAGGCATTTGTAAGCTGAGGACAGTACACACTTCACAGGACTGTTGACATGATTCGTGAAATATATAAAGTGCTCCAGAGAGCACATGTAGTGGAAGCTTAAAACTTGCAAAAAATAAATATTGTGTGCTACATGCCATTTATTCCTCACAATACTCTACAAAAAGGAATTGTGATTTAATCTAACTTTTTAATATGAAAAAATTTGTGATGCAGTGATTTGGCCAAGGATACAAAACAAGAAAGTGGTAGGCTTTGCACTTAGGCAACCAACTCCTGAACCCACTCTTTTAAATACTGTGGCATGATATGTTGGCTGTTTTGTTTATTTTGACTCATTTTTTGTCAATATTTTAAGCAAGGGAATGGCAAAATTAAAACCATTTATAGTAAAGAGTTTCTGATTGCAGTGTGGAGAATGTGTTGGGGTTGTTGAGATGTAAGGGGGTTGTTGAGATGTAAGGGAGAATGGGGCAAGACCAGAAGGAAGAGAATTTATGATTTAAAAAAGATGGCAGTTTGAACTAAGGATGTTTATGGAATGATGTTGAGGTAAAGAATTGTAAGATTTAAAGATACAGACTAGAAGATTCATTAAGTAGGTAAGGAGAGAGAGCGATGAAGAAAGAAAGTGTGGATGAACTCCAGGTTTCTGGTCTGGGTGACTGAGCAGTGGCACATTTACATGAAACGGGGAAAACAAGAAAAAGACTTGGGAAAGGACATGCTAAATCTGGTTCTTAATATGTTAAGTTTGACATATTTATGAAATATTCACCTGTAATCATCCAATAATACTAGATATATCATAAATATATCTTGAAAAATAGGAATTTAGTATGAGCATATATTGCTCCCATTGGCATTTTGCTCTGCCCTCATTTCAACTTTTTTTGTAGTATAAGAAAATAAAAAAGAGTGGCAAAAACAAACCAATAAAACCCAAAACAGGGTCATGGTACAAGGGAGTTAAGAGTTATGTTAGTGACTGGGCAGCCATGGTGTTGTATACTGACAGAATAATTTAGGGTAGAGAATGAAATTTTTTAAATTAATGATGGAAAATCAATCACTATTTTTAGGAACTGTAATATTTAACAACTTGAGCTTTAATTCACTTCTGTGATATGATTATAATAAAAAAGACCAAGAACTTTATTCTAAGTAGAGACAAAAATAATTCCTTTATTAACTTTAAAATTTGGGCGAAGTATATTATATACTGAGTTCTACATACATCTGCATGTGCTTTTGGAGTTACTTTAACAAAATGAAAAGTCACCTAATAGTAAAGAATGAATTTTATTTTATCTTGAATCTACATTTAAATAATATAAAATAAAATAATTTAATAAAGTTAATTTGGATATATATATTCCTGGGAGACACTAATTTTGAATAATATAACAATTTTAGTATTGTAAAACATAAAGTCAAATAATTTCAATTTTATTTCAGGGAGTGGGGTAATTTGGATCTGAGATGATTATATGTTGCACATTTTAAGTACAAAGCTTCAAGTGCTGTGTTCTCTAATTCCAAGTGCAATTACAATTAGCAATTATGAGTTAAAACTAATTATTTGGATATAGTTGATTACATAGCTTGGTGTAGTACTGTTTCCACAAAGTTGGTTATGTTTGAACTTGGTGTCTTTGATGCTATTTAAGCAAGCATAAAAATTATTGAGTAGATTATTTCTTGGGTTCTAATCAGATAATTATGAATATTTTTAAATGTCTTCTTAGGACTAATTCTTTCTCTGAATTTTTCAATCTTTAAGATATATGCCAACACTAAAACACAAATATAAAATTTCTAATCTACAACAATCACAAAATTCATATTTCTGCAGATAGTGAAATAAATATATACCTGGTCTAAAGAAATGTAAAGAGTAGTATTTTTTATCAAACCTCACTGATCAGTAGTATTTACCTTTGTTGGGAAAGAAAAAGATAGCCGGGCGTGGTGGCGCATGCTTGTAATCCCAGTACTTGGGAGGCAGAGACCGGAGGATCCGGGTTCGCAGCCAGCTTCAGCAACTTAGTGAGGCACTCTGCAACTTCATGAGACCTGGTTTCAAAATAAAATATAAAAAATAGGACTGGGGGTGTAGCTAAGAGGTAGAATGCCTCTGAGTTCAATCCCCGGTACCGCAAAAAAAAAAAAAGATAACATAAAATAATTCCCACATGGATGGTCAGACACTGCCAGTTTTCTTAAATTTCCCCAAATGTAAACTTATCTGCATGTGACTTTTTGTCGGCATTCCCCTGCCCCAGCCCTTTCTTGTTCTTGTCCTCCTTCTATATGCAGCATAGGGGGAAGGAAAGTACTTGAATGATCTCTCTGAAGCACTTCACAGTTTTGACCCCTCCTGCTTTGGTCTCTGTGCACCATCCTCTCCATTATCTCCTTTTTGGCCATTTAGTCCCCTTCTCATACTCTTAATCTCCTTCTTCTTTTTCTGTTCTTTAAATGCTTATGTTTTTCAAGTGTTAATTCCCAATCATCTTGTTTTCCATTTGCTTACCTAATTCTTTGTCAAATTTTCACCCAACCCTTGCCTTCTTCTACCTATATGCTGTAGACTCACCAATCTACATCTTCAGCTGTTTCTAGACCTCTAGGTTCATTGATCCATCATTCGTATTTGAATGTCTCATAGATACATACATTCATCCATCCATCCACCCATCTGTCCATCCATCCATCCATCCATCCATCCATCCATCATCATGATGGACTATTTTATCATCTGTATTTGAATGTCTCACAGATACATCAAATCCAAAATTACAAAAGCCAAGCACATTATCTTTATTCCCAAACCTGCTTTTTTTCCTGCATTTCCCTGTTCATGGGGTTATCTCAGCTTGGTCACTAATGATTGTGCAAGATTCCTATCTGTCTCTCACCCCCCATTTTTAGTGGATCACTAATGCTGCTCAGTGTTATCCCACACTTCTCAATTTTACTCTTCTTCCTCAACCCCATTACCTGACTTTGTTAGCATGCTTATCATTTACTGCCTGAATCACGCCCTGCCCACTGCCATATTTGAGCTCATCTATCTGGTGCAGACAAAACAGTCTTTTTTGAAATGAGTCTGATGATGCTATTCTCAGGGTTAAAGCTGTCGGGTTGCTCCTCAGTTCTTGGAAGAGTGAGTTTTGATCCCTCAGCAGGATGGATGCCCAGCCTCCATCACTGGCCTCCCTGATGCCTCTGGTTTTACTTCCCTGGTGTTCCTTCTCTCAGCATGTGCGTAGCTTTCCTTGAGTAATTGTCATTCTTCCTATCCAGTCACACTCTGCTCTCTCAGTCTCTTTGCTGTGCATAAACCATTCTCTCTGCTCGGTATACTCTGGCCTTTGGGTGGCCTACTCACCACCTTCTAGGTGCACCTCAAAATAGTGTCTCGAGGTAGCCTTCCCTGACTCCTACTCATGCGAGCTGATGACTCTGTCCTTGGTATGTATGGTGCAGAGTTACTTTGGTTGATAAAATAGTCATAATTGTTTCTGTAGTCAATCTTATTTTCAGTATATTCACACAACCCATTTAGCAGAGGCGATGCTTTCCTGGACATGGGTGCTCTGAATGTGTTATAAATCATCTATTTATTTCTTGTCTCCACAAATAATCATCAAATATCTACTATGTGTCAGCATTGTTCTCAGTACTGGAGATACAAGTGAAATCAAAACAGACAAATTTCTTTGCCTGATGGAATTTACTTTTTCATGTGGAGTGATAAACAATAACAAAATAAATATGCATATTCCATAATGTCCAATACAATAAGTGTTAAGAAGAAAAGTGAAGCAGGAGAGCTGTATAGGGAGTCTCAGGGAAAAATACTGCAAAATTAAGTGAAGTCATCAGAAGAGGCATTACTTAGAAGGTGATATTTGAGCTAAGACTACAACAAACTATGAAATAGGCCATTGGGATATCTAAAGGAAGATTGTTTAAAAAAAAAGCAAGAAGGAAAAAATTACCAAAGAGAAAAGAGATTGAGAATTTCGCAGAAAAGGAGTATTTTTCCCCCTGGGAGTAGGAATTCTGGGGAAGTCCAAAATTGTAATTTTTGTGACATATACATATATATGTATATACATATGTATATATGTGTAATTACATATGTATATATCCCACTATTCTCTTAGAAAATGTTCTTTAAAAACACCTCTGTGTAAAAACTTGTTCATATAAAGGTTTATTTATATATTATGTAGTAATGATTGTGTTTTATCACGGAAACTCCTAAAAACTTGATAATATTCTTTTTTCTTTTTGCGGTACTGGGGATCGAACACAGGGGCATTCTACCTCCAAGCTACATCCCCAGTCCTATTTTTATTCTTTATTTTGAAACAGGGTCTCACTAAGTTGAGGAGGACCTCACTAAGTAGCTGAGGCTGGCCGCAAACCTGCGATCCTCCTGTCTCAGCCTCCCAAGTACTGGGATTACAAGTGTGCTGTACCACGCCCAGCGATAATATTCATTTTTAATTGCAATATGATTTTAGGTTATAAAGAAAAAAATGAGTCTTCCACAAATCCATTCCTATAAGATATAATATAGCCACTTAGTGGCTATTTGAGTAAAAATAATTGATTCTGTATCAGAAACAGTTTTTTAAATCCATATTAATAAAAAATTTCATGGTAGAGCACGTTAACATAACTAGCCTTCTAACACAGTTATGTTTTCTGGGACCTAGTGTTTTGTTATAGAACTTTGTGTAAAAGTTTATCTCATTTTAAACATATAATATGTAAAGTATATTTGGGCAAAATTTTCTAAGAATTGGAAGTTTTGAAAAGGCAAAAAAGTTAAAACCCAAATTTTAGATAGGTTAATTGTCCATCATTATTTCAAAATTTCCAAATTGTTTTTTATTCTTAACTAATACACAAATAAGTATACATATTTATGGTGCATAGTGTAGTATTCACATACATGTATACAATGTGCAATGATCAAATTAGGATAATTAATTAATATACCTATTACCTAAAACATGTAAAAACATGTATCATTTCTTTGTGATTACAACATTCAAAATCCTTTATTCTAGCTATTTTGAAATATACAATGAGTAATTGTTATTTAAAATCTTCTAGGAATTTAGAAATACACAATAAATTATTTTTATACTTTTATTGGTACATTGTAATTATATATTAGTGAGATTCGAAATTATACATAAATGCATGCACACATCACTTGGTGTGTTTTCCTCCATATCCCATTCCACTTCCCCTTCCTCCCACCTCATACATGCTGGTGAGATTGATAATGGTACTTTCATGTGTGGACATAAACTTATTTGAACTGTTCCCTTCCCTAATCCCCTTCCACTATTCTACTGGTTTATTATTTTTTACTATAGTTACCCTACTGTCCTAAATAGAACCCAAAACTTCTTCTGCCTATCTAACTTTAATTTTGGACTGATTATCCGACTTCTCCCTATCTTTCTACCCCATCCCCTTCCCAGCCTCTGGTAATCACCATTTTGCTCTCTACTTTTACAAGATCAACTCTTTTAGCTTTTCAGTGAGATCGTGCGGTATTTCTGTGCCTGGCTCATTTCACTTCACATAATGTCCTACAGGTTCATCCGTGTCATTAATGGCAGGATTTTATTTTTTAAGGCTGAATAATATTCCATTGGGCATATTTACTACATTTTCTTAATTCTTCTATTTATTGACATTTAAATTAAAATCCATATCATGTCTATAGTAAATAGTGCTGCAGTAAGCATGGAAATTCAGATAGATCTTGGACATACTAATTTCCCTCTTTTGGATATGTACCCAGTAGTGAGATTGCTGGATCATAGAGTAGTTGTATTTTTAGTTTTATGAGGACCCTCCATGATAGTAGCCTTTCTACCTGGGATGAGATGGTATCTCATTGTGGTTTTGATTTGCATTTTTCTGATGACTAGTGATGGTGAACATTTTGTTCATATAGCTGTTGGCCATTTGCCTGTCTTTTCTAAGAAATACCTATTCAGATAATTGGCCCATTTTTAATTGGATTATTTGGGCTTTTTTTGCTGTTGAGTTGTGGAGGTGGCACAGTGTCCACAGGAATAGCATAACTCAAAAAGGAGTTCATAAAATATTTTTTGCATGAATACATTAATTGCATACTAAATCTATACTGTTATATACAGATCCCTGACTAGTAAAAGCTAGTAAAAATACAAGCTTAACATATACCATTCCTTGCCCTCATATCACAACCAAAGATCTTATTTTACTATTCATAAATACTTACAATTCTGTTAACTCAATAATCTTCCTTTTGATAAAATAAAATGTATTATTTAATATATAATACATTTAAAAGCCAAAGCACTTGTTCTTACATTTAATTGGTATCAGGGAATGGGATACTGTTAAAACTAAAGATTCCTAGGCCAACCCCTAGGAATCAGTGACTATAATGTTACATATAAGGGTGTGCATTTGTAACAGGAAACAGCTAATTGTGGTAGGCATTGCTAGTATGTATGGATACCTGGTTATCTCTACTTGTAGGCCTCAGTAGGTTGCAGTTCCCTAATCCTTAACTTTAAGTGTGGCCAAGTGAATTGCTTTAGTTGACTAAATGTAGTAAGTGAAGTTGCTCACTTCCAGGTGGAAGCTTTTAACTGCCTAGCTCTTATTTCTCCACTCACTCAGTTCCAGCTATAGCGATTATGTTACAAGTTCAAAGCATCCTAAAATGTTGAGACAAAATGAGGAGAGCTATCCTGGAAAACTGTCTGGGTTTACAGTAGATCTTGCTCTTTGAGACAAAAATTCTTGTTCTGTTAAAATCACTGTGAGGCGGGGGGTTACTATAGCATGACTTAGGCTAGTGGTTCTCAAACTTCAGCATGTATTAAAATCTTTAGGAAATCCTGTTCAAGTATTCTAATGGGCCTTATTCTGAGCTTTCTGATTTATTAGGTGTGGAGTGTGGCCTGGTAACTTTTTTCTAATAAGATCCCAGGTGGTCTTGATGCCATCAATCTAGCAACCACACTTTAAGAACCACTGAGCTGGGAGGCGAAGGGGAGACACTGGGAAGAAAGCAGACCACATGCTGTCATGTGCATGTATGAATGTAGGACTGTGACCATTCTCATGTGCAATTACAATGCAGCAATCAAAATGAAAATATTTTAAAAGGGAACCACTGAGTTATCTAATCTTGACTAATAATATTATTTTCATTATTTGAAAAATAATTGATATTCGATTAAACTTGTTAATACAATAAATAAATACAAGCCATCATTTAAAAAGATTTAAAATTTTAAAACAAACAATGTTTTTTAGTGATTTAATACTGATAAAATTATCAATCCTTTTTTTAAAAACACTTACTTCAGTCTTCTGAAGTTCAACATAGTTTTACTTCTACTGACTATTCTTACTCTGAAAGCATTTTAACAGTTATGCATTAGTTTTAATATAGAGGAAAAAGAGTCTACTGTAAGAACAACAAAAATCATCAAATGTAAATTTAAAAGATTTAGAATTATCTTTCCTTGATTTAATGTTTCATATCTATTTCATAAAAATTTACAAATGGTTTTACTTTTAAAGAATTTGGCAAAAAGTGCTATTTGTGTGGCTAATGATTCTGATTTGTTAATTAAGCATTTTTAAAAACCTCCCATCCCAATTTTACAAAGAACTTTTCATCCAATTGAAATAATTGGGTTGGCATTAAAGAAAGAAAATTAAGTCTTCCCTTGAAATCTTAATACAACTTGTTAATTACCCTATTAATTACACAATAAGAAATGACAAGCTATAATTCTCTTTCCTAAAATATGACTGAAGGTCAGAGAGCTATCTTACTGGCATGCTGAAAGAACAAAAATTACAAATGATGCAATTAAAAATAAATACCATCCATTGTCATTAGAAAAAGTCAGCCAAGGGGCTAGATTTTAAATGTGATCTTTAAACATAGCAGCTCTTAACATGTAGTCTTAAAGCAAACAGTGTCTTTTTATGTATTAGGAAATAATGTTGCAAAGATATTTGTAGTATTTATGTGTTAAAAGAAGACAAATATAAAGGACTTTCAAACACTGCCCAGGTCTTAGCTTTTATACTATTGACAAAGACCTTCAGCCTATAGCAAAGATCAAAGAACATTCACACAGGCTACTGGTGAATTAGAGATTCACAGACTGGTTTTCTCTGTCATTAAACAATAATTCTTGAATCTCAATTTCTCTCTCTCTGAAGTTGGGTAAAGCTAAATTATGCATGGCAAGTTTTATAAACACAGTGACCTATTGTGGCATGCTTATATTTTAATATATACATTTTCTCAGTAATATTTATATTGTTATAATTGCTTTACTCTGTAGGAGAATAGAATAGGCTCCAAAAGACTTCATAAGAATGGTATTATTTGCAATACTGTTAGTCATTACAGAAAGATAGATTTTAACATTTGTGCAGCTAGGCATCATGGTGGCTCCACAACCTAGTGAGTGAGATGCTGTTTCAAAAAAATAAAAAAATAGGGCTGTGAGTGTAGCTGAGAGACAAAATGCCCTTGGATTCAATCCCTGGTACCTATCCCCCCACCTCCGCACACACACACACACACAATATTTTGTACAAATACAGTTGTAGTTGTCTTGAAACATGTATAGCAACACCATAATATTGTATTTGCATTTTTAAAGAATTATAATAGGGATAAAATACCCACAACTAAATTTACCATTGTAACCATTTTTGCATGTACGTCTCTATGGTGTTAAGTATATTCACATTATTGTGCAACCAATCTCCAGAACCTTTTCATCTTGAAAATCTAAAACTCATTGAACAATTAATTCCCCTTTCCTCCCTCTTTCCAACCCCTGAAACTCACCAATCTACTTTATGTTTCTATGATTTTAACTACTCTAAATACCTCACATAAATTAAATTATATAATATTTGTCTTTTTGTGACTGGACTATTTCTTTTTTCTATTTATTTATTTATTTTAATACTTTTATTGGTACATTATAGTCTCACATCATAATGTAGTTCATAGTGACAGTGACATACAGGCACACAGCACTTGGTGAGTTTCCCCCGGCTCCCTCCCACTCCCTCCCCCTTCCCTATACAAGATATTAGGGTTGGCATTTGTATTCTCACATATGTGCATATGTCAATGGAAGTGTTTCCTTTATTAATTTTCCCTCTTTCCCCGCCAACCTCTCCAAGGCCAGCTCCCTCGCTTCTCTAGAGTATCCTGAAGATTTATTCATCTTGTAGCATATGTCAAAATCTCCTTCCTTTTATGGCTGAATACAGTTCCATTGTGTTTGCCACATATTGTTTATCCATTCACTCATCAATGAACAATTGGGTTGCTTTTGCCTTTGGCTATTGTGAATAATGCTGCTGAGACCATAGTTGTACAGATATCTCTCTCAGACCTATTCTCAGTGCTTTTTGGATGTATACCTAGAAGTCCAATTTCTAGATCATATTGGTAATTTTGTGTTGAGGAACTACCATACTGTTTTCCATAGTGTATGTGCCATTTTACATTTCTATCAAGAGTATACTAGGATTCCAATTTTTCTACATGTTTGCCAACACTTGTTACTTTATTTTTTATAATAGCTATCCTAATGAGTGTAAGGTGCTATCTCAATGTGATGTTGATTGGCAATTTTATAATGTTGAACATTTTCTCATATGCTTGTTGGACAAATTTCCTTTGGAGAAATGTCTATCCTAGGTTTTGCCAAAGTTTAATGTGGGTTGTTTGATTTTGTTGTTATTGAGCTGTATGAGTTATATATATTTTCTGGATATTAACCCCTGTTCCAGTCAGTATTCACACTGCTGTGACCCAAGCACCTGACACACAAAACGCAGAGAAAGAAGGGTTCATTTGCTTGTAGTTCTGGAGATTTCAAAGGCCATAGTCCATTTGGAGACTGGCTTCCAAACAGGAGCCATGGCTACACATCCTCATGGTATCATGGCAGGGAGGGTGTTAGAGAGACACCTGTAGCTGTGTGGTCCTGGAACACACATCCTACCCAGCGACCAGGGAGAAGCCCCCAGGGACCCTTCTCTAGTAGCAACCAAGTCCCACCACCATCAGAGCTGCCTTATCTACCACAAGAGGTCTGAAGGACATTTTAAATTCCAACTATACAACCTCTTATCAAATGTAAGATTTGCAAATATTTTCTTCCATTCTATAGTTTGCTGTTTCATTCTGTTGATTGTATCCTTTAATAACATTTTAAAAATTTTGTAGTACAGTTATTTCTACTTGCTTTTGCCTGTACTTTGAGTGACTTATCCAAGAAATTATTGCCAAACTAATATCAGCAACATTTCCCCTGTTTTCTTCTAAGGATTTTACAGTTTTTGGTCTGACATGAAAGTCTATTATCTCTTTTGAGTTAGATTTTGTATATGATGAAATGTAGGGGCTCAACTTCATTCTTTTTAGTAGATGTTCAGCTTTCATGACAATATTTGTTCAAAATGCTATCCTTTCCCCCTATTTAATAGTTTTGGCATCCTTTTTGAAAATCACTTGACCATACATGTGAGGGTTTATTTCTGAAGCCTCTATTCTATTCCATTGGTATGTCTGTCTGTCTCTAAACAAATACCATTATTATAGCTTTATAAGAAGTTTTGATTTCAGGACCTATGAGACCTCCAACTTTTTTTTTATTTTCCAATTTGTTTTGGCTATTTAGGCTCTCTTGAGATTACATATGAATTTCAAGATAGATTTTTGTATTATTGCAAAAAAATGCCATTATGATTTTGACAGGGATTGCATTAGATATTTTAAATTTATACAATATATTTTAAGACACTAAGAAGTTATTAAGTTTTGTAGTTATTAGTATTATTCACCAAATATATCTGGCTTTGTGCTCAGACAGAGTAGAGTTGTATTTTCTCATCTTAGAAACTAGATAATTTCATGTGATTTTATTTGGTTAACGAAATATAAGCAAATATACCAAATCACTTCTTGGTGCATGTTTTAAAATCTAGTGATCAATTTGTAACATTTTCTTCTCCATGTCATGATGATGATGATGATGATGATAACATGTGTCTAGATGGAGGTCTTAGCATAACTACAACATGCAGAATTTCCCTGCTAATTCCTGTTAAATAAGCATTAAGAAAGAGAAATAAATTTGCATGTTCCAGAGATTGGGAAACTATTTTTATGGAATCATAATCTATTCTGACTGATGTAACAAGTAAGCCATGATAACTGTAGAAAGCCTTACTAGTACAGAGAAGGAAAAATTTAAAATCAACTATTATTTTACTAAAAAGAGCCATTAAATATTTTTTTTTGTTTTGTTTTGTTGTGTTTTTTTGCGGTACTGGGGATTGAACCCAGGGGTGTTCTACCTCCGCGCTACACCCCCGGCCCTATTTTTTGTACTTTATTTCTTGAAACTGGGTCTCACAAAGTTGCAGAGGGCCTCGCTAAGTAGAGAGAGAGAGAGAAAGAGACAGGGAGAGAGAGAGAGCTGAGGCTGGCCGCGAACCTGGATCCTCCGGTCTCTGCCTCCCAAAGTACTAGGATTACAAGCGTGCGCCACCACGCCCGGCTTAAA
>PVJS01035743.1:0-20834 GCA_004027185.1 Glis glis | reverse complement strand
CTCCTCCTCCTCTTCTTCCTCCTCCTCCTCCTCCTCCTCTTCTTCTTCCTCCTCCTCCTCCTCTTCCTGCTCCTCCTCCTCTTCTTCTTCCTCCTCCTCCTCTTCCTGCTCCTCCTCCTCTTCCTCCTCCTCTTCTTCCTCCTCCTCCTCTTCTTCTTTTTGGTACTGGGGATTGAACCCAGAGTCGTTCTACCTCTGAGCTACACCCCCAGTCCAATTGTACTTTTATATCTTAATTTGAAACAGGGTTTCGCTAAACTGCTGATCCCTGGAGATGCAGTAGCATGCTGGGCCAGGCTTGTTCTCTTCCAAGAACGCGTGCTTGGAGGACAGTTGACAACACTCAGAACGTTCCCTTTGTCTCAGCCTCCCAAGTTCTGGCCTGGCTTCCTGGCTCTTAACAGCTGATGTCCCCTAAGTGCTACCTTAGGGCCAGTTTCCCCAAAGCAGATGCAGACGCAGGACCCAAGCGGGGAAATGTATTGAGGTGGCCCCAGGAGACACTGGTGGAAAGTGAAACCGGAAGCCCAGCAAGGGAGTGCTGTGTGCAGGTGGCTGTTTGGACAGCCGGGCTCCCTCTCCTGGGGACAGCTGGGAGACCTAAGAGAGCGGACCTCAAGGTGGCCCTGGGTGAGGAGCAACAAGCCGGCACTTACCCATCCCTCCTCGCCATCACTCCAGAGAGAGCCAGAAGCGCCCACGCAGTGAGCGAAGCCTCCGGCCACATCTGCACCGAGGCTGGGGCGGGAAGCCCTTGGCTTTGCAGGTGGGCTGAGCGCCAGGGGCCCCAGAGGGGTGCCAGCACCCCACAGGAACACTTGCTTGTGATCAGCACACACCATGTGGATCAGTTACCATCAGCAGCCCAGGAAGCAGAGACGCCGAGAACCCCCATTTACCAATGGGGGGACTGAGGCTTGGCGAGGTCAAAGGATGGGCTCAGGGCCACATCCAGGGGGAGAGGAGGTGGGCTCTGGGTCAGGTGGGCTGAACCCGGAGACAGGGCTCCCACGCTCTGCACCCCCGCTTCCTGTCCCTTAGGAGTGCACCCTGGAGGAGGCCCCTGGGGAAGAGGCGGGCAACCCGGGGAATTCAGGGGCACCGTCGATCACAGGCGCTTGCAATTTCCAAGCTGTTGGTTCCCTGCTTGGTGAGAATTTGGACTCCGAGGTGGGATTTGTCCTGAGACGTCCTACAGAGAGGAGATGAACCAGGAGCAGCACTTGAGGCTGGGTGATCCCCCAGCTTGATTTTGATCAAAGCAATGCATGTGCAAGATATATTAGAGCCGGGTGTGGAGGTGCACGCTTGTAATCGTAATCCCAGTACTTGGGAGGCGGAGACCGGAGGATCCGGGTTCGCGGCCAGCCTCAGCTACTTAGTGAGACCCTCCGCAACTTAGTGAGACCCTGTTTCAAAATAAAGGATAAGATAGGGCCGGGGGTGTAGCTTGGAGGTAGAATGCCCCTGGGTTCAATCCCCGGTACTGCAAAAAAAAAAAAAAAGGATATATTAGAATGCTTTTTATTTTAGCTGGGTGCAGTGGAACACACCTATAATCCCAGTATTTAGGAAGCTGAGACGGGAGGATTGCAGGTTCAAGGCCAGCCCTCAGCAGCTTAGCGAGACCTTGTTTCAACATAAAAAATAAAATCGGGCTGGGGGTGTAGGTTGGAGGTAGAACGTCCCTGGGTTCGATCCCCAGTACCAAAAATAAATGAAGACACCAGACACGTGGGATTAGGGTCCAACTGAATGACCTCGTTCTCACTCCGAACCTCTCCAAGGACCTTATCTCCTGATAAGGTCACACAGGGAGCTGGGGACTGTTAGGGGGACACAGATCAACCCATGGCAGGCAGAGCCTAGAGGCCTCCAGGGCCGAAACAGCAGCAGTAATGGGCATTCATGGCACCTGTTCCCCCGCCCGGCAGTGACGGAGTCTTTTGAGTCCCCGTGGCTAAAACAACAGGCACAGGAAGGGATTGGGTGTTTCTTGGTCTACCGGGGGCCCCTCGGAGCCTGACGTTGGCTTTTAAAAAGGTCCATGAGCCAGGCGTGGTGGCGCACACTTGTAATCCCAGTACTTGGGAGGCTGAGACCGGAGGATCTGGGTTCGTGGCCAGCCTCAGCTACTTAGTGAGGCCCTCCGCAACTTAGTGAGACCCTGTTTCAAAATAAAGAATAAAAAAATAGGGCTGGGGGTGTAGCTCAGAGGTAGAATGCCCCTGGGTTCCATCCCCAATACCACAAAATAAATAAATAAATAAATAAATAAATAAATAAAATAAAAAGGTCCATGAGCTGAGAAGATACGAGAGCGCAGTTTGGGTCACCAGCTCCGTGGCCCTGGCCGTGGGGACAGTGGGTGTCGTTCGTCCCACGGCCTTTGCACTGAGCAGGGGTGTTGGCCTCGTTCCTGCCTAAGGCCCCCTGTGATGGGAACCTTCCAGAATCCAACTCTAGAGACTTCTGGGCCATCTGTCCTGTGTGCGGCGGAGCTCAGAAGGAGGGAAGAACCAGTTTCACCCAGGACAGATCCATCTTCTCTGTCTGCTTCTTCGTCTGTTCCCCTGGCTACACCGTCATCCTAAGAAGGAAGGCGGTGTGGGGGGCCCAGGAGGAGCCAGACCACCGACCAGCCCGTGGGGAAGAGCCAGTGGCAGCACCGGTCACAGCGCCCTGGCTTCCCACAAAACATCTTTCCCTTTGAGCCATTCCTGAGCCTGCCTGGAGCCCGAGATGGTTTTGTGGCATCCAGTTCTTTGGCCAAACACTCTCCTCGATGTGGCTGTGAAGGTGTTCTGCACCTGTGATAAGTGTCTCCCGTTGGCTGACTCTAAGGTGAGGAGATGACTGTCTGTGATGTGGGTGGGCCTCACCCAATCAGTGGAAGGCCTCAAGAGCAGAGATGGAGGTTGCCTGAGGAGGAAGCAATTTTGTGCCCACACTGCGACACAGAAGCCCCGCCTGAGCGCCCAGCTGCCTGCCTGGAGGATTTCAGACTCAAGACTGCCACGTCAACTCTTGCCTGAGTTCCAGGCCTGCCCTGTGAATTTCACACTCATCAGCCCTACAGTTACATGAGCCAGTTCCCTAAAATCTCTCTCTCTAAACACACACACACACACACACACACACACACACACACACACACACACACCGCATTAATAGAAGTGGTCACCTAAGATTATAATGGAGTTAAAAAATTCCTATTCCTATTGTCTAGTGATGTCTTTTTTTTTTGTTGTTGTTCTAGGGATTAAACTCAGAGGCTTTCTACCACTGGGCTACATCAATTTTTTAAATTTTATTTTTATTTATTTATTTATTTTTGGTACTGGGGATTGAACCCAGGGGCAGTCTATTTCTGAGCTACATCCCCCAGACCTATTTTATTCTTTATTTTGAAACAGGGTCTCGCTAAGTTGATGAGAGTCTCACTACTTGCTAAGGCTGTCCTCGAACCTGCAATCCTCCTGTCTCAGCCTCCCAAGTACTGGGATTACAAGCATGTGCCATCACGCCAGGCCAATTTTTTATTTTGAATCAGGGTTTTGCTAAGTTGCTGAGGTTCTCGCTAAGTTGCTGAGGCTGACCTTGAACCTGCGATCCTCCTGTCTCAGTTTCCCAAGTACTGGGATTACAAGTGTGTGCACCACGTCTGACCCCTAGTGACGTCCTAACATCATAGGACAACACATTCCTGTGTGTCTGAGGTGAGGCAGGTAGATCTCTGCCAGTCACATGAAAGTCCAGCCCAGGGCTGGGGGTGCAGCTCAGTGGTTAGCACACGCCTGGCATGTGCGAGGCTCTGGGTTCCATCCCCAGCAGCTTGCACACACACACACACACACACACACACACACACACACACACACACAGTGCATACAATTAGTATGCGCTGCCCATAATACTTGGTAATGATTATAAATGACTGTTACTGGTTCCTGTATTTGCTCCACAGTCCTTTTTATTGTGATTTTACACTGTGCGCCTCCCACTTATATAAAGAAAAGTTTACCATGAAACAGGGCCAAGCGAGGCCTGCCGGCCGCAGCCTCGCACACCTGGCGTCCCTGCATCGGGTTTGATTCATCCTGAGTTTGCGTAGCACACTCTAACATGTTCACACGTCGGTGGAATTGACTAACAGTGCATTTCTCAGAACACAACCCTGTCATTAATGGTTATTAGTCATTATCTATCTTCTATCTATTATCTATCTATCTGTCACCTGTCTATCATCCACCTATTTATCATCTAACATCAATCTATCCATTCATCTATCTATCATCAGTCTATCCATCTATCTATCATCCATCCATCCATTCATCCATCCATCCATCCATCCATCCATCATCTATCATCTATCGATCTATCTATGTATCTATCATCTATCATCTATCTATCATCCATCCATCCATCATCTATCTACCATCAGTCTATCCATCCATCTATCATCTATCTATCTATCTATCTATCTATCTATCTATCTATTATCTATCATCTATCATCCATCCATCCATCATCCATCTACCATCAGTCTATCCATCCGTCTATCATCTATCTATCTATCTATCTATCTTCTATCTATCTATCTAGCTAACATCTATCATCTATCTATCATCCATCCATCCATCATCTATCTACCATCAGTCTATCCATCCGTCTATCATCTACCTATCTATCTATCTATCTATCTATCTATCTATCTACCTATCTATCTATCATCCATCCATCCATCATCTATCTACCATCAGTCTATCCATCCGTCTATCATCTATCTATCTATCTATCTATCTATCTATCTATCTATCATCTATGTATCGTCCATCCATCATCTATCTACCATCAGTCTATCCATTCATCTATCATCAGTCTATCCATCTATTTATCATCTATCTATATCCCATCGGTTCTGTTTCTCTGGAGAACACTGACTAATGTAGATTTCTACCAAGTTTTCTGGACCCCCTTTGATGGAGGGGTCTCGGATACCAGAGCTCAGCCCCCTGCCTCCGCCATCAGACACATCAGAGGGGATGATTGACACGTGGCTGAGAGTGGTGAAGCCCAAAGTCCGGCAGTCACATTCGTGCCCGGCAGTGTGGAGCAGTGGTCAGGGGCACGGGTTCCACGTGGCTGACCTAGCGTGTGACCCCGGGCAAGCTATTTAACCTCTCCGAGCCTCAGCGCCCTTTTCTGTACATTGCTCACAGGCTTGTTGGAAGAGTTCCAAGGATGACGATTTGTAAAGCGCCCGGTGCGTGGTAAGGCCATATACCTATTAGCTATGATTATTTTCAAAGTAACACTAACCAAAGGAAAATGCTGGAAATAGAGAAAAGATTTAAACCCCATTACCCTCCACTAATAGAACAATGGATTGTTTTTTAATTGTGAGGCATGGACGGCGAACTCCGCAGCATCTCGAGTCTGGAGGGGTCCAGGGAGCCCAGGTCCCTGAGGTGAGGGTGACAGGGCAGGAGCAAGGCGGTGCCCGCCTGGGCCACAGCTGCAGGGCTTCTGAGGCAGCGGCCTCACCTTCTTCCCAGAGCCGCCCCTATTAACCCAATCACAAAGGACTCTTCAAAGATCTTTTGGGTCCTGGGCTTCAGCTCCCGGGCAAATATAGCCTCTGCTGGGGACCCCTGGACCAGGAGCCCGAGGGACTCCAGAGCCACCAGCAGTGGTCCTGCGAGGACCTCCAGCCAATTCCCTGCAGAGTCTGAAGAGGCGCCTCATGGGAGAAAAAGCGGGGATTCCTATCTTGTAGACCAGCCATCCATACAGGAATCCAGCACTTGGAACCTACTGAGAACACTGTATCCCTCTCCCAAACCCTACCAGAAAGGTGCTTTCCTTCACCCTTTCTACAAGTGGGTAAACCGAGGCACCAGGCAGGGCTGTACATTGACCAGGTCCCACAGCTGGTCAGGGGCAGCCCGGGGTTTGAGCCACAGAGCCGGTTCTGGAGCCCGCGGCCAGACACTGCACTCCACGGCTCTGTATCCCCCAGAGCATCGCCCAGGTGGCTCCCCAGACTCCCACGACATCTCCACCATTGCTCACGGCCAACCACTTGCCCCGGCGTCTTTGTGCCAGGGGTGGCCACGGGTGACATGGGAGCTCCTATTTTCTCCTTTTAAAATGTGAGTCAGCCGGGCGTGGTGGCGCACGCTTGTAATCCCAGTACTTTGGGAGGCGGAGACCGGAGGATCCAGGTTCGCGGCCAGACTCAGCTCTCTCTCTCTCTCTCTCTCTACTTAGTGAGGCCTTCCGAAACTTCGTGAGACTTGGTTTCAAAATAAAGTATAAAAAATAGGGCCGGGGGTGCAGCGCAGAGGTAGAACGCCCCTGCGTTCAATCCCCGGTACTGCAGGAAAAAAAAATGTGGGTCAGACTCAGAAAATTGGTCATGGCGGTCCTCCCTGTCACCCCACACACCGCAGCTTCCCAACAGGCAGTTGCTACCAATCAGTGAGAGAAAACCCAGCTTGAGCCCGGCGTGGTGGCGCACGCTTGTAATCCCAAGTCCTTGGGAGACTGAGACGGGAGGATCGCAGGTTCGAGGCCAGCCTCAGCTACTTAGTGAGGCCCTCTGTAACTTAGTGAGACTCTGTTTCAAAATAAAGAATAAAAAACAGGGCTGGGGGTGTAGCCCGGAGGTAGAATGTCCCTGGGTTCCATCCCCAGTACCGCAAAAAAAAAAAAAAAGAAAACCCAGCTTGATCCAGCTTAAGCTAGAGAGGAAACTTAGCAGCTTCCAGCACCCAGTTGTCTCTCCATTGGTGGCAGCTTCTTCAGCATTGACCTCAGTTTCTCCCCTTGTGGTGGCAACGTGGCTGCCAGAGCTCAGCCTCACGTCTCCCAGGTCCGGGTCCAGGAGCTGACAATCCCCATAAACTGTCCTGCCATCCTCTTCTATGCAGACAAAGACAGAAAGGAAGTCCCAGCGGAGAGTGTGTTCTCTCTCTCTATATATATAAATATAAATATATATATATATTTTTTTTTTCTGTACTGGGGATTGAACCCAGGGGCGTTCTACCTCTGAGCTACACCCCCAGCCCAATTTTATTTATTTATTTATTTATTTATTTATTGTGGTACTGGGATTGAACCCAGGGGCATTCTACCTCCGAGCTACACCCCAGCCCTATTTATTTATTTATTTATTTATTTATTTATTTATTTATTTTTATTTATTTATTTTTTGCGGTACCAGGGATTGAACCCAGGGGCGTTCTACCTCTGCCCTACACCCTCGGCCCTATTTTTTATACTTTATTTTGAAACCAGGTCTCACAAAGTTGCGGAGGGTCTCACTAAGTAGAGAGAGAGAGAGAGAGAGAGAGAGAGAGCTGAGGCTGGCCGCGAACCCGGATCCTCCGGTCTCTGCCTCCCAAAGTACTGGGATTACAAGCGTGCGCCACCACGCCCGGCCCTTTTTATTTCTTATTTTGAAACAGGGTCTCACTAAGTTGCTGAGGGCCTCGCTAAGTTGCTGAGGCTGGCCTTGAACCTGCGATCCTCCTGTCTCAGCCTCCTAAGTGCTGGGATTAGAGGTGTGCGTCACCACGCCCGGCTTTCCTTCTTCTTTGGGGTGAGGCGCTCAGCTCCTGCTGGGGGCGTTGGGGGAAGGTCCGCCTCACCCTCCCAGGAGGAGAGCAACAGTTTCGGGAGGGAGTGGGTCAGCAGGACCCCTTTGGGACCTGGCCTGGCATGTCCTTCCCCTCCCCTAGCTGATTCCTGCTCACCCACCCCCCAGCCCGATTCCCCAGAGCACCCCATTCCCTGTCCCTTCGCTGTCACCCTCGTTATCACCTCCCCAACATCTGGTCTTCTCACCAGACTGCGAACCCCATGAGGACAGTACTTCTGGGTACAACTGTTTCCTCAGAGCTCAGCCCAGGGTCTTTTGTGCAAACCCACATCTCTACCTCAAGCTATTCTACTACCCTCCACTGACAGCTGTCCTGATTCATGGACAAATCTATGAACACGAAGTGTGAGCGGGGTCCCCTAGATTTGTGAAGTGCACAGCCTGCACAGCTATACATGACAGCCTCCGTGCACCCCAGATTTATTTATTTATTTATTTATTTATTTATTTATTTATTTATTTATTTTTGTGGTACCGGGGATTGAACCCAGGGGCGTTCTACCTCCGAGCTACACCCCCGGCCCTATTTTTTTATTCTTTATTTTGAAACCGGGTCTCAAGAAGTGAGAAGTTGCGAAGGGCCTCACGAAGTGAGAAGTTGCGAAGGGCCTCACTAAGTAGCTGAGGCTGGCCGCGAACCCATATCCTCCGTTCTCCACCTCCCAAGTACTGGGATTACAAGCGTGCGCCACCACGCCCAGCTACACCCTAGATTTATTAACTGACTCTAATTGTAAATAAAGTGTGATTCGAGAGCTTAAATATGTAAAGTAAATAATTTAAATAACAAACTGAGTTTCTGCTGGGGGCTGAAGAGAGTCCAACCTTTGGTACAAAGGGGGAAAAAAAACTGGGTCAGTGATAAATAGACAATCGTAAAGAGGCTGTTTAGAAAGGCGAGACAAAAAAGTGGGTCAGGGCCGGATCCTGTGCAAATTAGTTACTGTTTATTTAGCGACTTTTCTCCAGCGTGGGGCTGCACGGTGGGAGGCTTAACTCTTTTGAGGATTGAGTTTCAGTAGAATCACAAAATTCCTTTTTAAAAATAGCTTTCCATTCTTAAAGTAAAACACGCTCTGCTGAGCGGGCTGGGGCTGGAGTGGTGGGGACAGGAGCCGGACTGTGGAATCCCTTGTCTCGACTTCCTGATCACTCGGAGTCCAGGTTTGGCCCAGGCTACTCTGGCCCGTGTCTGGGTCCTGGGGAAACTGTCTGGGGGCCTCTGGTCCAGGCTGTGGGGAGATGGAGCAGGTGGGAGAGGAAATGGAGTAGCAGCTAAGAAACCTGCTGTGTGCGGGTGACCACTGGACCTGTGCAGGGTGGTCTCACTCCAGGGCCCCAAGGACAAGCTGGTGGCTAATCCCTTGAACAGACAAAAACCCCTAAGATTCAGGAACAGGGGTCTGCAAATTTTTCTATGAAGAGTTAGAGCCAGGTACAGTGGTGCGCACTTGTAATCCCAGTACTTGGGAGGCTGAGACAGGAGGATCACAGGTTGGAGGCCAGTTTCGGCAACGTAGCGAGACACTCAGCAACTTAGCAAGACCCTGTTTCAAAATAAAAATAAAAAGGGCTGGGGGTGTAGCTTGGAGGTAGAATGCCCCTGGGTTGAATCCCCAGTACCAAAAAAAAAAAAAAAAAGAAAGAGAGAAGTTTACGAGTTCAGCCTTTGCAGGTCCCCTAACTGCTGGACTCTACCATAAAAGCTGCCGCAGAGGACATATAAGCAAATGTGCATGATCGCGTTCCAATAAAACTTTATTTACAAAAACAGGCGGTGGGCCAGATTCGCCCCGTGGAGATCTGTAGATGAAGCATCACGCTGGATGAGAACCCGGAAGCGGGGACCTGGAATCCAGTTGTCTCCCTGGCTTGCCAACTGACTCTGGGTGGATTTCATAACAGTGTTGTGCCTCAGTTTCCTCATCTGCTGGTGGGATGACAGCAGTACCTTCTGCGCAGGATTATGTGAGGATGGAATGAGCGAGGCAAGCCAAGTGTCCCTCAGGAGGCACAGCGGGACCCTCTTATCCTCCGGGAGTGCGGTCCAAGACGCTCCGTGGATACCTGAAACCGCGGATCATACAGAGCCCTGCGCATGCCCAGCTTTTTCCTATACGTCCATGCCTGAGATAAAGTTTAATTCAGAAATTAGGCACAGTGAGGGACCAACACTAACCAATAACAAAATGAAACGGTTATGACAATATACCGTAATAAGAGCGATTGTGGATTTTTTTTATCTCTGCATTTTTCCGTTAGTATTTTTGGACAGCAGCTGACCGCGGGTAACTGAAACCGTAGAAAGCAAAACCGCTGATAGGGGCGACTACTGTAGTCGGAGATCTGCGGGTGTTGCTTAGGATCTGAGCCCAGGGCAGTGTGATCGCGAAGCCAGAGCTTTGTCCTGTGGGTGGGACAGTCCCTCTCTTGCTCTCTCAGCCAGCTGCAAACCTCCTTGTCCAAACCCGACATGCTTCTGCTGAGCCTCCAGCGCGGCTCTTGTCTCTCCCAGTGAAGACGGGGCTGGGGTTTGTACTGAGTGTCTGGGGTCTCCCCACCCGGGACAGAGTCTATCTCCTCCCCTGTGGGTGCTCCCAGTCACTCCCTGTCCTTTTTATTTTGAAACAGGGTCTCACTAAATTGTTGAGGGTCTTGCTGAATAGCGGAGGCTGGCCTCGAACCTGCGATCCTCCTGTCTCAGCCTCCCAAGTACTGGATTATAGGCATGGGCCACCATGCCCTGCTCCTAAGCTTCCTGAGAAAGTATGGCCGGGGCAGTTCCACCCAGCCCCCACCGTGTCACCGAGCACTGGCCGGTGTCTGTGCTCAGGCAACCCGGAGGCTAGGATTTATAGGGTGGAAGAGAGGCAGGCGCGCCGGCGCTGGCAGATTAGTTTCACGTGGTGGCATTTAGCACAGGGAGGAGAAAACATAATGAATGAGATCCCCTCCTGGAGAGCCAGCTACCGCGGCCCATATATTTCTGCCTAAAAGAGTTTTTATACAACGAAGTACTTGCTCAGCAGGCCCTCTGTGTGTTTACAGACAGCGTTTTTAAAGGCGCATCTACTACCAGTCCATAAAGCCACAATTAGCCGAAGCCTAATTTATGAGCGTGATTTGCAGTTGCCGTGAGAGCTGGCGCAGCCCTGGCCTGCGGGAAGCTGTCAGCGTGTGCAGAGTGCTGGCGAGGAGGCCTGGGCTCGCGTCTGCCATCGCGGATATTCTTGGGGGTGCACAGGGTGTCCCCGGCTCGGGGAGGCTCCCTGGTGCAAGCTTGCCCTCATTCTTGAATCCATAGGACAACCCTAGAGGTAGTTCCTGATTATTTCCTTCAATTTGTAAATGAAGAAACTGAGGCTCAGAGATGTTAAGTAACTTGTCTGGGTCACACAGCCTGTAAGCTATGGAGCTCCAGCCTGAGTTCTGAGCTGGGGACCATGAGCGAGAAGTCTTAGCACAGTCCTGGCCTTGTCAGAGAACCCAAAAGCTCAGTGTCCAGCCCTAGTCCTGACAGTCACTGTTGTGTACTCTTGGGAAAGCGCCTTACCCTCTCTGAACTTCATTTTCTCTCTCTGTAAGATGAGGCTGATCAAAGAGCCTGTCTCATTGGACAAAGCAACGGCCATCAAGGGTTTAGCTACGTATTCACTTCCTGGGGTGCCGTAACAAACCGCCAGGACTGGACAGCTTGGAACAGTGCAGGTTTGTTCTGAAACGCAGAAGGAAGTCTGAAATCAGGCGCAGCCGGGCGGCCCCTCCGGAGCCCTGGGGAGGCTCCGCCGCCGCCTCTCCAGCCTCGTCCTCACGCTGGGTGCACACACTGCTTAAGCCCCGTCTGTCTTCACCTCTGTGTGTCCGTGCGTCTCTCTACTGTCCCTCACAAGGACATGAGCCCTCGGGCTAGAGCCCGCCCAGCCAACCAGGGCGGTCTCATCAGGAGACCCTTAACTAGTCCCCAAAGACCCCTTTTCCACATAAATGCGCATTCGCGGGTCCTGGGATGACGAATCTTGAGGGGGGCACCATCCAACCCCCCGCAGCCCCGAGGGCCCAGGCAGCCGGTTCTTGCTGACCCTCTGGGGCTTCCCCGCCCCTGCCCCATCTTCTCTTCCTGGAAGCTCAGTTCTCGTTGGGCCCCTTGGTCCTCCCAGCTCTGGGACTTAGGGGCTGAGGGACAGATGCTTCTCCGTCTTCCATTAGCCACCGGCGCGCTCCTGTCTGTCAGGAGCGTGGAGACGGGGGCTCGGCCTCAGTGCCAGGGGCTAGGGGGCCTGCCTGGCTCCCAGGAAGCCCCTCAATGGGGCTGCAGTGGGTGTGGAAACGTGTCAGGCTTTAGCCTTAGATTTCCGTAGAAGGTTCAGGGTGGGCACCGGGCTCATCCCCAGCTCAGGGCGGGAAACATGGCCTTGGGCCTCCAGGAGGCCCAGCCTCGGGCAGGGGAAGCTGGGACGTCGGGAGTCTCACATTCTCACCCCAGGCCTGTGCTCTCCTGGAGGAGGCAGAACAGGACAAGCTCAGATAGTATGGACTTGAACCCACCCTTCTTCCTTCCTTCCTTCCTTCCTTCCTTCCTTCCTTCCTTCCTTCTTTCTTTCCTTCCTTCCATACTGGGACTGAACCCGGGGCATTCTACCTCTGAGATACACCCCCAGCCATTTTTATTTTTTATTTTGAAACAGAGTCTCACTATGTTGCTAGTTGAGGGTCTCGCTAACTTGTTGAGGCTGGCCTCGAACCTGGGATCCTCTTGTCTCAGCCTCTAAAGAGCTGGCATTACAGGCTTGCGCCACCTTGTCTGACTGACTTAAACTCTTTTAATTTTACAATAAACATTGCTGCTGATAATACAAAAGCAATTATGAGCAGTATGGAAAATTTGAGAAATGTAGGAAAGACGGAGGCAGAGGAGAAGGTTGCTCCTGTCCCCACCATCCTGTGGCAACCATCATCAATGCTTTTCGGGGAATCTTCCTAGTTTTCTTTTCTTTTTTTTCTCCTATGCATAATTTTCCTTTCATTGGGTTGATACTGTTGGTCCTGCAACTGGCAGCTTAGCCCAGGGCGCCTGCCTGGGTCCCAGCTGGCCAGATCCGACCGCCTGCCAGTGGAAGAAATAAACAGAGGATAGAAAAAGGACAAATGAGTTTTATGTAGTTTGATCAGGCTGGGGAGGAGCGGGTCTTTCTTCAAAGCTGCCTTTGAAGAAAACTATTTTCCTGCCAACTGGACTCTGAATATTTGTGGAGCACGTTGGGAGAGCGGTTAAGCTCCGCCCCCCACCCCGCATGGTAACAGCCTAATTTCTCATCTTGCTTTTTCCCCACGTACTCTTACAGCATATAAATATTTCCCCGTATGTGGAAAAGTCTGTGCAACTATCATTTTTAATGGCCAGATAATATTCTCCGGAGTCAATGATGTGAGGAACCTTCCCGGCCAGTCCCTCTTGCTGGGCGTCTTGGGTGTTTCTAGGACTTGGGTGGCAGTCAGAGCCTGGGGACAGACGCGGGGCAGGGGCAGCTGGGGGCGTGTGGGATCAGTCCAGCTGGGCAGGGCGGGGACAGCAAGGCCGGCTGGGCATGTTCACTGGTCACCTGCTCAGCGCCCCCACTGCTGTCAGACATCCTTATCTGCAAGCAGCTTTATCTTTATTTCTGACAGATCTGCAGCCCTGCCCTGACACTTCCTCTTTATGTCTCTCGCTCTCACAGCCTCTCTGTCAAGTAGCTAATGAACTGTAAACAGACACTCCAGGTTCCAGGGAGTCTTCGGAGGAAGGAGCTCCTCAGAGCTACCTCTGTGTGCCACAGACGGACTCCTCAGACCCCTCCAGGGAGGCTCAGAACCAGCCCCGCGCCAGCCCCCGGGACCCCAGAGCGGGGGTGCCCTGCAGGTGCCGGCCCTGCGAGGACAGCTGCACAGGATCCAAAGGACAGCCGGGGTTCCCCCCAGACAGCCTCTCCCCAGGCTCAGAGGGTCCCCGTCCCCCAACCTCCCCTCCCCCTCCCCCACCCAGCACTCTCCAAACCTGGCTGGACTTGACAGGAGACCTTTCGGGACATGCAGATTCCCAGGCCCCCCATCCGCCTTGAGATGGGGACTGGCTGGGTCAGCACGGGACCCTCCCACACTTGATGGGATTATTAGGCAGTTTTGGGGAGCTGCTGGTCTAGGCTGGGGTGCCCCCATGCTCTGTTCAGAACCCTGTTCTCTGGGCAGTACCTTTACAGAACCGCCCCCTCTTTGCTTGGAGCTCGGTGCTTCTTCTGCTCCTGAGGAGTCCCAGGGGCCTTTTATGTTCACCCCCATTTCACAGACAAGGATACTGAGGTCCCGCGAGGTTCTGTATCTTGCTCAGGGTCCCATGACCTGTAAGAGGTGACACAGCCCTCAAATCCTTTCCCCTAACTGCCATTCCATGTGGCAAATGAATCGAAGACACCCGGGGTTGACAACCCGGGCTCGTTCCTTTTCCTTTTTTTAACAGCTTTGCCGAGACTTAATTCACCTATCCTACACCTGCCTGCTTTAAGTGCATGATTCAGTCGTTTTTTAGCATATTCATAGGGTCGGGCAACCGGCACCACTACCTAATTCCAGAACATTTTCCAGAAACCTTATCCCCCATTAGCTGTCACGTCCCATTTCCTCCAAATTCCCAGCCTCTGACACCACTAATCTACTTCCTGTCTCTGTGGAGTCGTCTGGATGTTTCATATCAATGGGACTGCATGCTATGCGTGCAGGACTGGCTTCCTTCATAATGTTTTCAAAGTGCATCCTTTGCAACTCCTTCCTTCCTTCCTTCCTTCCTTCCATCCTTCCTTCCTTCCCTCCTTTTTTTTTTTCTTTTTGGTGCTGGGGATTGAACTCAGGGGAGCTCTACCTCTGAGCTCCACCCCCAGCCCACTTTTATTTTTTATTTGGAAACAGGGTCTTGCTAAGTTGCTGAGGCTGGCCTTGAACCTGTCATCCTCCTGTCTCAGCCTCCCAACTACTGGGATTACAGGTGTGTGCCACCATGCCCCACCATGCCCGGCACCTCAATCCTTTTTTTTTTTTTTTGTGGTACTGGAGATTGAACCCAGGGGCATTCTCCCTCTGAGCTACACCCCCAGCCCTATTTTTTTTAGTTTTTATTTTGAAACAGGTCTCACTAAGTTGCGGAAGCCTCACCAAGTAGCTGAGGCTGGCCGCGGACCCAGATCCTCTGGTCTGTCTCCCAAGTACTGAGATTACAAGTGTGAGCCACCACACCCGGCCCTTTTTATTTTTTATTTTGAAACAGGGCCTCACTAGGTTGCTGAGAATGTTGCTAAGTTGCTGAGGTTGGTCTTGAAACCGCGATCCTCCTGTCTCAGCCTCCCAAGTACTGGGATTACAGCTGTGCGCCACCATATCCAGCTCTTTACCTATTTTAAAATCAGGTCATCTTTCTATTATCAAGTTATAATAGGTCTTTGTAAATTCTGGATACAAGTATTCTATCAAATATATGATTCACAAATGTTTTCTTCCATATGTGACTTGTCTTTCCTCCTTCCTTCCTTCCTTCCTTCCTTCCTTCCTTCCTCCCTCCCTCCCTCCCTTCCTTCCTTCCTTTCTTCCTTTTTCCTTCCATACTGGGGATGGAATCCAGGGCAGGTTCTACCATTGAGCTACACCCCCAGCCCTTTTTTATTTTTTATTTTGAAACAGGGTCTCAGCGCCGGCCCCGGACCCCGGTGTCCTCCCGCATCACCCCAGCAGCCTCTGCGCATGGCCTGGACCCCGGGTCCTCCCGTGTCACCCCGGCGACCCCCGCGCCCTGACCCAGACCCCCGCATCCTGTCACCCTGGCGGCCCCTGAGCCTGGCCCTGGACCCTGGCGTCCTCTTGCGTCACCTTGGCGGCCCCTGCGCCAGGCCCCAGACCCTGGGGTTCTCTCGTGTGGCTCAGCAGCCCCTGCGCATGGCCCGGACCCCGGTGTCCTCCTGTGTCACCCCGGCAGCCCCTGTGCCAGGCCCCAGATCCCGGTGTCCTCTTGTGTGGCTCAGCGGCCCCTGCACATGGCCCGGACCCCGGTGTCCTCCTGTGTCACCCCGGCGGCCCCTGCGCCCAGCCCCAGACCCCTGCGTCCTCTTGCGTCACCCGAGACCCAGAGCCTGCACCTCTCTCCCTGCGCGGGAGCTTCTGTGCTGCGCTTCAGAGCCCGGATACCCTCCGGCTCCGCCACCCGAGACCAGCGCGACTCTCTGGGCTGTCTCTGAGCCAGGGCATACTCTGGTGCTGCCACCGGAGATCCAGGAGCACACGCTCCCCCCTGGGACCCACGCATGATCCTCTGTGCCACGCCTCAGAGCCTGTACACCCCTAGGCGCTGCTACTCGATTCCAGAGCCCGCAACCCCCAGGGGCCGTACGAAATCCTCAGCACAGTGCATCAGAGCCCAGGCACCCTCTGGTGACATTGCCCGAGACCCAGAGCATGAGCGCATCCCTTGGGGCCCGGGTGACCCCCTGCACCTGTGCCTCGGAAACCGGGCACCTACCGGCACCGTCACCTGCGCCTTGATGCCCACACCCAACACCGCGCCTCGAAGTGCACCTCACGTGCTAACACCTGAGCTCCAGAGACTGCATACCCCCCCACACAATACCACACCCCAGCCAACCGGACAAGAGGGAACCACAGTCTGCAGCGTACTGACCCAGTTGGGACTATAGGGACCATCAAGAGGTCTTATACACAGAAAGGAAGATGATGCGGAGACAACAGAAACACAAAATGGAAAACACCGAAAATACAAGAATGAGGAACAGTGAGGAAACAAGAAACACCCACAATGCATCAACAAGTGAGATTACTGACTCTGACCTGCAGGAAATGCAAGACAGAGAATTCTGAATTTTGATTTTCAGAATGATGAAAGGCCTCAAAGAAAGCATAGAGAAGATGAAGGAGGAAGTTGAGGCTCTAAGGAAGAATCAGAAAAAAACTCTGAACGAAATGAAGGAGTCAATAAACGAAGTAAAGACTGCAATAGAAACCAACTCTAGTAGGCTCGACTATATGGAAAACAGGGTATCACTCCCGGAAGACAGTTCATTCAAAACTGAGAACACAGTCAACGATATATAGAAGATATTACAACAACACACCCTGGTCGTTCAAGAAATACAAGACAATACAAGACATCCTATTCTAAGGATAAAAGGCACTGAAAAAGGTTTAGAAGCACAGACCAAGGGTATAAGAAACCTCTTCAAAGAAATAATTTCAGAGAATTTTCCGAACATAGAAAAAGATTTGGATATTAACATACAGGAGACATATAGAACACTGTTAAGACAGGACCAAAGAAAGACCTCCCCATGCCACATAACAATTAAAATGACTAACATAGAGGCCAAATAAAGAATCCTAAAAGCAGCAAGAACAAAAGAATGGGTGACATACAGGGGCAAAACAATAAAAGTCACCCCAGACTTCTCAACCCAAGTCAGGAATGCCAGGAGGGATTGGTATGAAGTACTCCGGACCCTGGAAGAAAACAACTTCCAACTAAGACTGATATATCCAGCAAAGCTATCATTTAAAATTGATGGAGACATAAAAATGTTCCATGATAAACAAACATTTAAAGAATTCATGAGGACCAAGCCAACACCAGAGAAAATCCTAAAAGAAATAAACCACAAAGAAGGAAAAACAAGCAATTTTCAGAACCACAGGAGAGGTGAACTCCACCAGGTAGGCAACTAAACAAGAAGATTTATCACTACAGCAAATAGAAAATAGAACTCAAAATGTTAGGAAACAAAAATCATATCTCAATAATAACATTGAATGTCAAAGGACTCAACTCTCCAATTAAAAGGTATAGACTGGCAATGTGGATCAAAAAGCATAACCCAACTATATGCTGTTTACAAGAAACTCACCTTCTAGCCAAAGATACTCATACGCTAAAGGTAAAAGTTTGGAAAAAAGATATACCATGCAAACGGAGATCGAAAACAAGCAGGGGTAGCAACGCTTATATCAGACAAAACAGACTTTAAGCTAAAACACATCAGAAAAGACAAAGAGGGTCACTTCTTACTAATAAAAGGAACAATCCAACAAGAAGATATAATAATAGTAAACATTTACGCCCCAAATGTGGGCACACCCACATTCATAAAACAGTCTTCGGGACATCAGGTCCCAAATAGACCCAAACACAATAATATTGGGAGACTTCAACACACCACTCACACCACTAGATCGATCCTCCGGACAAAAGATGAATAAAGATTGCTCAGACCTAAAGAAAACTATAGACCAAATGGATCTAATAGACACATACAGATTATTTCAACCAACAACACCTGAATACACATTTTTCTCAGCTACCCATGGAACATTCTCCAAAATAGACCACATACTGGGTCACAAAGCAAGCACCAGCAAATTCAAAAGATGTGATATAATTTCCTGCATCTTCTCAGATCACAACGGATTGAAACTGGAAATTAACAACAGGAAGACAAAAAGTAATCACATAAGTACATGGAGACTGAACGATACACTCCTGAACGAGGACTGGATCAGGAAAGAAATAAGGGGAGAAATAAAAAAATTCCTGGAATTAAATGAAAATAGAGACACAGCATATCAAAATCTGTGGGACACTTTGAAGGCGGTGTTAAGAGGAAAATTTATAGCACTGAGTGCCCACATAAGAAAAACAGAAAACATCCAAATAAATAACCTAATGACACACCTCAAGGATCTCAAAAAACAGGAACAGTCACAGCCCAAAGCCAGTAGAAGGCGGGAGATAACTAAAATCAGAGCAGAAATTAATGAAATAGGAAATAAAAAAACAATACAAAGAACTAACAAAACAAGAAGCTGGTTCTTTGAGAAGATTAACAAGATTGACAAACCACTAGCTAACCTAACCAAAAGAAGGAGAGAATCAACCCAAATTACCAAAATCAGAAATGAAAAAGGGGACATCACCACAGATAGTGGAGAAATCCAGAGGATCATAAGAAACTACTTTGAAAACTTATATTCCAATAAGATGGAAAACATGGAAGAAATGGAAATATTTCTAGACACATACAACCTACCTAAATTGAACCAAGAGGATATAGAAAGCCTGAGTCAACTGATAGCAAGCACAGAGATAGAAACAACAATAAAAAGTATGCCATCAAAGAAAAGCCCAGGTCCAGATGGTTTTCCAGCCGAATTTTACAAAACCTTCACAGATGAACTAAAACCAATACTTCACAAGCTATTCCATGAAATTGAAAGAGATGGAATTTTTCCAAACTCTTTTTATGAGGCCAACATTACATTAATACCAAGGCCGAATAAAGATACCTCAAGGAAAGAAAATTACAGACCAATATCATTAATGAACATAGATGCAAAAATTCTAAATAAAATACTAGCCACACACATTCAAAATCATATTGACAAAATCGTACATCATGACCAAGTTGGTTTCATCCCAGGAAAGCAAGGCTGGTTCAACATACGCAAAACAATACATGCTATCCACCACATGAACCGAACTAAAAACAAAAATCACATGATCATTTCAATAGATGCGGAAAAAGCATTTGACAAAATTCAACACCCATTCATGTTAAGAACGCTACAGAAAATCAGAATAGAAGGAACATACCTCAACATCATTAAGTCAATATATAAGTAACCCAAAGCCAACATCATATTGAATGGGGAAAAATTGCCAGAATTCCCCTTAAAATCAGGAACAAGACAAGGATGCCCACTATCACCACTCCTTTTCAATTATAGTTCTTGAAACTCTTGCCAGAGCAATAAGACAAGAGAAGGATATCAAAGGAATTCAAATAGGAAAAGAAGAACTAAAATTATCTTTATTTGCAGATGATATGATCCTATACCCAGAAGACACAAAGAACTCAACCAAAAACCTACTAGAGCTGATTAACAAATTCAGCAAAGTAGCAGGATACAAAATCAACCTAAAAAAATCAGTAGCTTTCATATATGCCAACCATGAATCCACCGAGAAAGAAATCCAGAAAACAATTCCATTCACAATAACTCCAAAACCAATCAAATACCTAGGAATAAACTTAACCAAAGAGGTAAAAGACCTCTACAATGAAAACTATAGAACACTAAAGAAAGAAATCGAAGACGATCTTAGAAGATGGAAAGATCTCCCCTGCTCTTGGATAGGCAGAATAAATATTATCAAAATGGCCATCCTGCCAAAAATGATCTACAGAGTCAATGCAATCCTTATGAAAATACCAACATCATTTTTTCGCAGATCTAGAAAAATCAGTCATTAATTTCATACGGAGAAACAAAAAACCCAAAATAGCCAAAGCAATTCTCAGCAATAAGAAACATGCAGGAGGCATTACAATACCTGATTTCAAATTATACTACAGAGCTATAGTAATAAAATCAACCTGGAATTGGCACAAAAACAGATACATAGACCAGTGGAACAGAATAGAAGATACAGAAACAAGTTCACAAACTTATAGTCAATTGATTTTCGACAAAGGTGCCACACACATACGTTGGAGAAAGGACAGTCTTTTCAACAAATGGTGCTGGGAAAACTGGTTATCTACCTGTAGAAAAATGGGACTGAATCCTTATCTCTCACCCTGCACAAGAGTCAACACAAGATGGATCAAAGACTTGGAAGTTAGACCAGAGACTGTGAAATTATTAGAAGAAGCCATAGGTCCAACACTCCATCATATAGGCACAGGTAGAAACTTCCTCAACATGACCTCCAAAGCACAGGAAATTAAAACAAGAATTAATAAGTGGGATATCATTAAACTACAAAGCTTCTGCTCATCAAAGGAAATCATCAAGAGCTTAAAGAGAAAGCCTATGGAATGGGAGAAGATCTTTGCAAGCTATCCCTCTGACAGAGGTCTAATATCTAGGATATACAAAGAACGCAAAAGACTTTACACTAAGAAAACAAACAATCTGATCAAGAAGTGGGCAACTGAAATGAATAGACACTTCACGAAAGAAGAGATACAAATGGCCAATAGATACATGAAAAAATGTTCAACATCATTAGCAATCAGGGAGATGCAAATCAAAACTACTCTAAGATTTCATCTGACCCCAATTAGAATGGCAAGCATTAAGA
>PVJS01035742.1:0-20831 GCA_004027185.1 Glis glis | reverse complement strand
TAGCGCGGAGGTAGAACTCCCCTGCGTTCAATCCCCGGTACCGCAAAAAAAAAAAAAAACAATATGTACATGTGAAAATATACCAACATCATTCTCGGTACTTCATACGGGTGCGGGGAGGCGGGAGGGGGACACTAAGAGCTGTGTGCATGTATATTAACATCAAATAGATATTCATTTGACTCCAATGCACCAATAAAAGCACGTTAAAAAAAAAGAAATGTTAAATCTCATCTAAGATATACCTCCACAGAAACATTTAGAACAGCATTTCACTACACATCCAGGTACACACTATGATCTAGCCAAGTTCACACATGGAATGAACCACTGTGGGAATCATACCAAGCAATGTAATTACTATCGGGGGAAGAGAACCTAGCAACAAGTGCAGAGACGAAGCACCCAGGGAGTTGTGGTGAAGTGCACATGTCCTACAGGTCGTGGTGCTCTTGTGGGGAAGGGCCAGCGCGGTGCTTGAGCGCTTTAAAGAAATTATGCACAAGGGCCCAGAAGGAATCTTTCTACTGTGCAATACATACTAGAAGAGGTTTTTGGTCAACTTGGGGCTGTTTACTCTTGAAAAGTATGAAAAACCTTGAGGAGGCCCAGGGACGAAGAACAAAAGGCCATCAATGGGCTGAACAATAAGCTGACCACTGCCCATCAGCCGCACCCAGCCATCATCACTGTGGTATAAATTTTAAATGGGTCGGACCCAGCATTTTCAAATAAAGAGAATAGAGACGATGAGTAGCAGCGCATCACACAAAGTAAGTAAGGGTAGTTAGTGAAATTTTGCTTTCTGTTTTCTAGACATTCTTGCATGAGCATGTACACGCAGCTGCTGTGGGAAATGTATTCTTATTGTGCGTCACTATAAAAAAGTTTGAGTTGGGTGTGGTGGTGTACACCTGTAATCCCAGGACTTGGGAGGCTAAGACAGGAGGATTGCAGGTTTGAGGCTAGCCTCAGCAACTTAGCAAGATCCTTCAGCAACTTAGTGAGACCCTGTTTCAAAATGAAAATATTAAAATAGGTGTGGGGGTGTAGCTTATAGGTAGAATGCCTCCAGGTTTAACCTCCAGTACCAAAAAAAAAAAAATGGTTGGGAAGTCATGCGAATACACATGGCCCCCACTCACCCACAGCCTATCGCTTACTGAACGAATCGTGTCTCTGATGAGTCAGGAGCTACAACAGAGCTATGTACCAAGTGACATGGGACCAAAGAAGAGTCACTTTCCTCTGCCCGGAGGGGCAGGGAGCAGGGAAGCTGTGGAAAGCATCTCTTGCCCTGAGCCAAGTCTTCATGCAAGAGGAGCGGGCATGGTGACTGGCATGGGGAGGCAAAGGTTTCCTAGAGCACACACCGGGCAGAGGGAAGAGCAAGTGCAAAGAACATGACCAGGAACGAGCACAGCACTGTTGTGAAGTCACGACTAGTGCTGGTGGTGTTGGTTTTGTGGGTTTTGCTTATTTTAATACCTCCAAGGAAGAGCCAATCAAATGGGGTTTAACCCAGACATGGAAACATTGAGCTCAACAGGTTTATGTAAGGAATAGGCTTAATATCCTCGCGAGACTGATCCAGAAGGAATAGGTTTAAAGAGGAGAGGATACTCTAAGGGGGAATAAAGAACATGGAATTCCCATTAAAATAACAAAACTTGGGCTTGTGCTGCAGCAGTGTGGGGAGGTGTGTGGAAGAGCAGGAAAGAAAGAAAACACCAGGTGTATTAGCTTTTTCAACTCTGTGACCAAAATACTTGACAAGAACAACTTAGAGGAAGAATAGTTTATTTTGGCTCATGGTTTCAGAGGTTCAGTCCATAGTCAGCCAGCTCCAAGGCTGAACATCATGGTGACAGGCTGTGAAGGACAACTGCTCAGCTCAGGCCAGGAAGCAGAGAGAGACAGAGGAAGGGACCAGATAGTCCCCAAGGCCACGCCCCCAGGACCTACCTTCTCCAGCTGCACCCCACCCGCCTACAGTTACCGCCTGGTAAATCCATTTAAATTTATTAATCCATCAAGTGGATTAATCCACTTTGGAGCCCTCATGAGCATTTCTGCATTTGCCAACACATGAGCTTTTCTGGGGGCCATTCCATAGCCAAACCATACACCAGGGTTGACTCCCTGGGGAGGCCAGACCCAGGACTTCCGCCATCCTGTGGATAATGTTGGTGCAATGGATGGCATTCTATCAGTCTCTCACTCTGCCGGAAAGTTCCACAAGACTTACACGGGCTACAAATGCAAAGCACTGTCTGGTCAGTCGGTGGCTGCAGACTCTGTGAGCTTCAGCATTGTAACTAGTTCTATGTGTGCCCACTGCCCGAGTGCTGGGCAGTAAACCGAGTAAACTCAGGCCTGTAAACCGAGTGCTGCTCAGTTTACAAACTGGCTTTACTCATGGGTTGAATCAATTGTCCACTGCACCCCACCATGGACATGGGGGAATGTGACATTGGGGAAGAACCTTGCTGTGATTATTGAGAAAAACTATTACTATTTTATTCTAAACGTTGTTTTTCAGTACTTTAAAAGATCTCTTCTTATTAAAAAAAACACAAATTACATTTCCCAAATCTACACCTTCGTAGCAACCTTGCCCTCGAGAGGTTCACATATTATTGAGAGCCTGTCTTCTTCCAGTCTCTACTGAGCAAGCGCGGTTCACCAGACACCGGCGATGGACGGGTACACAACCCTGGACCCTGTGCCTGCCTTCATGGAACTTACTGTTGAGGCGTGCTGCTGCTTTCTGCACGTACCCCCCACTGTAGTTTCTAGAGCTTTGCTTTCTACTATTTGTTATGAAAACAGTAGGCATTTAGTCATATTTCCAAACACAAGATAATTATCTTAAGTAGGTTTTCTCAAAGTATATATGCTCATCTTCTGGAATGGAGAGGCCATCTCTCTTACATTTCCTCTCCTCCAGTGATGGCAAGTGGCCTGCCTTTGGCTTAAGAGAGACACGTAATTACCAAGAGAAATGAACAGATGTTTCTGGACCCTTGTCCTATATATTTACCACATGGTGGCAGCTTGTGGCAAAACAACTATCTCTTAACTAACTGGATTAACTGTACACCCTGTTCAGCTCTGCAAATCATGGAGATGATACGCATGGCCCTTGAAAATCTTGAAGCTGGCAGCCTCCACTGGAGCACGCCCACAAATTCCCGCAAGTCAATTCAACCCTTTGTTCCAACCCTTGACAATGCCAGTTGCTCCATTCACACAGCAGACCTCTGAGCACCTGCGATGTGCCACACGGTTCCAAGTCTGGAAACACGACAGTGAATAAGACCAAGGAGGCCTGTCCTCAGGAAGAGCTATTTTAACTGTTGGGGTCCCCAAGCAGAACCTGAGAACAAAGCTAGCACAGAGTTCTGCAGAGGTGAGGAGGTAACGGACTGAGTCCCAGTGCCACCGTTGGAGTCTTGGATGAGTCTTGCCTGACGCCTATACACCCCTGATGTTTTCCAATGTTTAAACCAACACATACCCACTTTTGCTTAACTCCATTAGATTTGGGTATTCTGCCATCTATAACCAAGATTTTTAAAACTGATACCACAATCCTCTTTTCTCAATACTATTTTTTTTTTTTTTTTGGTACTGGGATATTCTACCTCCAAGGTATACCCCCAGCCTTTTTTATTTTTTATTTTGAGACAGGATATTGCTAAGTTGCTGAGGGTCTTGCTAAACTGCTGAGACTGGCCTTGAACCTATGATCCTCCTATCTCAGCCTCCCAATAACTGGGATTATAGGTGTGTGACACCACACCTGGCTCTGGATCCTTTAATCATTGAGAAACTACTAGGTATCTGGTCCCAAACCAGTCACTAAGGGAAATTAAAAAGTATAAGACAGGGCTGGGGGTGTACCTTAGTGGCAGAGCACTTGCCTAGCATGTGCAAGGCCCTGAGTTCAATTCCCAGCACCACAAAAAAAAAAAAAAAGTCTAAGACATAGTCCCTTCTATGAATTTATGGTCTCATGGGGGAGTGAAACACCCACCCCACCACTCTGACTCCACCACAAGTTGAATATTATTTAAATTGCCACAAGGCAGCACATGGCTACCAAACACAGAGTTCCTTGCCAGGAAGGGGTGACGGGGCTGGGGGACATGTGGACTGGAGCCTTCTGAGAGGGTGAGGATGGGTGTGGCTTAAAAAAAAAGGAAGAGGCTGCTGAAAGAGGAGTGGGACTTAGCAGGAAGAAAGGAACAGAGGTGGCATTCTAGGATGCTGAGGGGCCAGTGTGGGTAGAATCCATGGAGTGAACCCGTTGGCTAAGGGGGAGCTGACTTGATTTCCAGTTTGAGTCTCCCCTTGAAGCAGACCCTGAGACAAAGATTCCGTACAAGTATTGTATTTGAGATGAGTCCTGGAAATAGTGGTAGGGAAGTGGGGAGAGGGAAGGGAAGGAAGCAAATAAATCGGGTAGATTGAGCGCTAGCCTGCTGGGGTACACTGTGGGGCTCATTTGGAGAATTTGAGGTATTATCCACAAAACTTCCGTCCCCATTGGTTCAAGGCTGCTCCAGGGCCTATTGGCTCCCCAGGACTTCCCTGGACACCAGGAAAAGCCTCCGGCAGCAGGCTTAAGTGCTAGGCTCATGGGGTCCACTGCGGTCACAGCTGCCTGGCAGCCTTTGCATCCAGCCAAGAGCCAGGATTTCTGTTTCCAGTGGTTTCCCAATGGGGAGACTATCATGTGTCTGGCTAAAGCATGGGGAGTGTGGGCCAGACAGGGAAATGGAAGAGGAGAGAAGCAGGAGCAAGGTGCTATTTTTTAAGCCTGAGCCCAGGGAATGTTTCCACAGTCACACTGCAAAGGCAGGAGGGAATCTAGACAATCTCCCCAGCTCTGCTGACCTTGGGTGGTAAGCTGGGATTCGACTTCACCGCCCTGTGCCCCACGTGACTCTGCTCCTCCTGGGAAGCCCAGGTAAGCCATTTGCTCAGAGACATGGGTTCACCTTTGCCCTTGGCCCAGCAGAGTGGCTCAAATCCCTACAATTATGGTTTTAAAAAGCTGTTGGCCTCGGCCCAGGCACTCTTGTTTTTCTCATTTGCAGCGTCGAATGAATGCCGATTTCTTGTTGGCAACCTGCGGTGTGCTTGAAGCATTCCGTGATTAAGCGGTGTCCTCACTTCATTGAAAGATTCGAGGAAGAACTATCTAAGCTACGCTAAGAATGCAGGTGAAGGGGGAACGTCACTTGGGAAGGCCAGAAGTCAGAGGATTCTCACCTCCAGCAACATCCTTCCTTCCTTTGCCCTTTCAGCAGCTATTTCACGGAGCCCCTATTGTGCGCCAGAAAAAGTGAGCAAAACCAAGTCCCTACTATCGTATGTAAACAAGAATATACACTTGTGCTGTAATGGCAGATTGTAATCAGTGCTAGGAAGAAAAATAGAGCAGGGTAAGGGGGACTACTGTGATGGGGTATGTTTTATTTGAAACAGACCTCTCTGAGTAGATGGCACTTAAGGGCTTCCAGGGGAAGGGAGTTTGAGGAACAGGGAGCAGAGGATTGCCACCGAGATGTATAGCTTTTGTGCAAAGCATGCAATACAGGTTGCATGAGCTTCCTATCACTGCTATAACAAATTACCACAAACTTTGTGGCTTACAATAACACAAATTTATTACCATACAGTTCTGGAAGTCAGAGGTCCAGATGGGCCCTATCTGCTAAACCCAAGGTGTCAATAGATCTGTGTTCCTTCTGTAGTTCTAGGGGAGGACATGTGTGCTTGCCCTTTCCAACTTCTAAGCCACAGTTCGTGGTCCCTTTCTCACGCCACCCCCACCTCTGCTTCTGCCATCTTATCTCCTCTGCTGTGACTCTCTTGCCTCCTCTTAAGGCCCCTTTCTGTTCCATCGGGCCCCCTGAGTAATCCAGGATGATTTCTCATTTTAACACCCTTAATTTAATCACACCTGCAAAGTCCCTTTTGGGATAGAGGGTAGTATATTTAAAGGTCCAAGGATTACGATGTGGACAACTGCGTGTGGGGGGGGACCTTATTCAGCCTATCACGCTGGTGTATAGCCAGCCTTGGTCTTCATGCCCTGCTGGCCTGGGTCAGGTAGCCAGGGAAGGATTTAGAAGTAGGTGTCTGGAGGGCAGAGCACTGGGAAGGCTGGTAATTGATCACCAGAGTGAGAGCCAGGCAGCCTCGGTGCACCAGGAGCCACAGATGTGCCCACAGACCAGACACCAGGCACGAGCAGAACAAGCTAAGAGACACCATGAAGAGACAGCCGGATCTAGACGACTGAGCAGACACCAGGCATGAGCAGAAGAACAAGCTAAGGGGCACCATGAGGAATCAGCCGGATCTAGACGACTGAGCAGACACCAGGCATGAGCAGAAGAATAAGCTAAGGGGTACCATGAGGAATCAGCCGGATCTAGACGACTGAGCAGACACCAGGCATGAGCAGAAGAACAAGCTAAGGGGTACCATGAGGAATCAGCCGGATCTACACAACTGAGGACGTGTGAACGTGGATCTGAAGGGAGAGTGTCAACTGTGGCTGGGACATGGCAGACATGTATTTTAAAATGTCCTGATCAGGCAGAGCTACAAACTGATTTAGGAGTGAGCTGGCATGTGTCTGAGATCGGCTTCAAAACTTTACTGTGAAAATAAACAAGTCTAAGGAAGATCTGCAGTAAGTTTGGCAAAATGTTAACTGTTGATGAAGAGGGGCAGGTTCATAGGAGTTCACTAGATAGTCTCTCACTTTCTGTGCATGTTTGAAAAATCTCATTAAGCCGGGTGGGGTGGCGCACACTTGTAATCCCAGTACTTGGGAGGCTGAGACAGGAGGATCGCAGGCTCACGGCCAGGCTCAGTTACTTAGTGAGGCCCTCCGCAACTTAGTGAGACCCTGTTTCAAAATAAAGAATAAAAATAGGGCTGGTGGTGTAGCTCAGAGGTAGAATGCCCCTGGGTTTAGTCCCCAGTATGGAAAAAAAAAGAAAGAAGGGCAGAAAGGAAGGAAGGAAGGAAGGAGAGAGGGAGGGAGGGAGGAAGGAAGGAAGGAAAGAAGGAAGATCCCATTAAAAAATCTGAAGTCTTGCCGGGCGTGGTGGTGCACGCTTGTAATCCCAGTACTTTGGGAGGCGGAGACCGGAGGATCCGGGTTCGCGGCCAGCCTCACCTCTCTCTCTCTCTCTCTCTCTCTCTCTCTCTCTCTCTCTCCTTAGTGAGGCCCTCCGCAACTTCGTGAGACCCGGTTTCAAAATAAAGTATAAGAAATAGGGCCAGGGACGTAGCGCGGAGGTAGAACGTCCCTGCGTTCAATCCCCGGTACCAAAAAAAAAAAAAAAAATCTGAAGTCTTTTGCAAAAGACCAGTTGAGGCTTAAGGGAAGGAACCTGGCTTTTCAACTAGAAAACTTAAGACTTATACACAAATGAAACCACGTTCAAACTCATTAGTAATTAGAAAAAAGGAAATTAGAACTAGACATTAACTTGGTGCACGTGAGAACGTGGACTAATACCGATTGCTGGTAGCGACGTAGGCAGTGGTGTGCACTGGGTAGCCATAGGAGGAGCTATGTGGGAATAAGCCCCCTCTGATTTGGCAGACACAGAAAATGTGCAAGAACGTTGCCACTGCATCATCATGTACGGCGGGGAGAGTTGGAGACAACCTCCGTGTCCATCATGGGAAGAGTGCATGGGTAAGAGGTGGGGTGGTACCTGCCAACAGTTTGCAGTAGTCAGAAGAGCACATTCAATCTGGCAAGAATGGATCCTAGCCGGGCGTGGTGGCGCACGCTTGTAATCCCAGTACTTGGGAGGCTGAGACAGGAGGATCACAGGTTCGCGGCCAGACTCAGCTACTTAGTGAGGCCCTCCGCAACCTAGTGACACCCCGTTTCAAAATAAAGAATTAAAAAAAGTAAATTCAAATATAGCTCCACCAAATGAAATGTTCACTTGGAAGGACACATATAAACAAGAAAAATCACATAAAACATAGAACGGTTTTCTGAGAGCAGCAAACTGTGGTTCTCAGGTCAAATCTGCCCTTAGCCTGTTTCTGAAAATAAGGATTTATTGGAACACTGCCATGCCCACTCATTTATGTATTGTCAGAGGAACTTTATTTGAACAAATGATGATAATGTGTCATTTATTAAAGGGTATGTATGATTAACTAAATCCTCTGAAACTGAGCTTAAAAAAGAGAGAGAGAGAGAGAATCTAGGCTAAGTCCCTAGGAAGTAAGTTACTTTTCCTGTTTGATGGTCAGTTTTCACAACTGCAAAACTGCGATAATAGTGTCCATCACAGAGACAAGATTCCCATAGGTGCCTTGTGAGCTAGAGCTTATCAAATGTCAATGTTTAATCAAATGTCTAGGGGAACAAGAAGGTGGGCGTGGCATAGCAAAGGTGCACCCTCCCATAAAAATATAAAGAATATATATAAAAATATAAAAAATCTAAATATAAAAATATAAAAAATCATAAAAAATGATGTGAGTTCTTCCCCGATTTCTTCTTCTTTTTTTTTTTTTTTGTGGTGCCGGGGATTGAACCCAGGGGCGTTCTACCTCCGTGCTACACCCCCGGCCCTATTTTTATGCTTTATTTTTGAAACCGGGTCTCACAAAGTTGCGGAGGGCCTCACTAGGTAGAGAGAGAGAGAGAGAGACAGGGAGAGAGAGAGAGAGAGAGAGAGAGAGAGAGAGAGAGAGATCGCGTGCGCGCATGCGCGCTGAGGCTGGCTGCAAAGCCGGATCCTCCAGTCTCCGCCTCCCAAAGTAGTGGGATTACAAGTGTGCGCCACCATGCCCGGCTTCTTCCCCGATTTCTAACAAACAGTATGTCTTCCCCTTACTTTCCTTTCCCACTCTCTATGGAGACACTACTGATAAGGAAGTAAGTAGAGGGAAGGGAAACTGCAAACTAAAGGTCCCACAAGTGGGAAGCAAGCTAGGGAGAACCTGGAATAGCCACAGGACGGCGAACAGAGGGAGACGGGAAAGGGTTTTCCATGAGGGCGCATAATCGTTCTACGTTCTGTGTGATTTTCTTGCTTATATGTGTCCTTCCGAGTGAATGTTTCATTTGGTGGAGCTCTATTTGAATTTATATATATATATATATATATATATATATATATATATATATATATCTCCCCCCTCAACTAGATACCTTAAGATCACTCTTGCCAGGGGTACATCCAAGGTGCGCTTCTGACTACTCAATACTGTTGGCGGGGCAGGCATTGAAAGAAGTGCTTCCGCCCCAAATCCAATCCCCAGCACTAAAAGATAGGTTCTTGGATTAGATAAAAGGGGAAAAATGAGCTAGTTATTGTTACAAAGACATCGAAAACAAAACAATATAAAGAAGTTGAAAAAAAAAAAAGAAAGAAGTGCTTCCTCATCTTATCTCATGTAGAGGGATGGGGGAAATCAGCAGTTCTAGTACAGCAATCACTTGGGGGCCCAGGGAACCAGACATAAGCTCACTGTTTCAGAGAAAATCCTATTGAATCATCACAGTGCCCTATGAAGTAGGCCCCATTATCATCATCCATTCTACAGATGATCAGTGTGTATGTATGTGTGTGTGTGGGGGGGTACCGGAGCTGCACCCCCAGCCCCTTTTATGTTTTTTTGTTTGGTTTTGTTTTTGAAACAGGGTCTCGCTAGCTTGCTGAGAGTCTCATCAAGTTGCTGAGGCTGGTCTTGAACCTGTGATCCTCCTGTCTCAGCCTCCCAAGTACTGGGACTATAGGCGTGGCTTACAGATGATAATACTGAAGTAACAAAGGTTAAGTAATTATCCCAAGGTCACACAACTGGGGAATGGCAGAATTGGTATATTCAGCCCTCCTCACAGGTAGCCCCCAAACACTAGCAAACTGCTGATCTCTCGTTCCATGTCTGTGTACAGAAATGCATAAAGGTGAATTAATACAGCTATATAAAAAATGAAGATAGATTCATAATGTGTAGTAAATGATATTCTTAAGCAATTAAATGTTGCTTACTCTCACAATTCATATTAACTTGTAGTAAATGCTAATGAGTACATTGGCCTTGCGATTTAAAAAAAATCTGAATTTGAAAGGTGTAGCATTCTGATAACTCACATCATTTTAGGTTGCTGAGGGCTTTTTCTGAGAGGAGACAAAATAATATAAATCAGGAAAATGAATCAAGTAATAAAACAAAGAGTTCTGGTAAAAGAGAGTCCTGCCAACACGCCCACATGACAGGAGTGTTATCTAAATTGCTAAGGACAGGCCCACTGGCCAGTAGGGATCTATGCTGAGGTTCACACTAGGGTGACTTTCTGCAAGGTCATTGTCATTGAAAAAGGTCAAACTACAGCAGAGAGACTTGCATTTTTCCATTTTCAGTCCAAAATAAGAGTAATTAACCCTTAAACTTCAGCAAGTAGGTACTTCTATCAAATTTCTAGGTTTAAGCAGAAAGTAGCCTTGTACATTAAAGTACCAATTTGTGGCACTTAGTGCTCTCTAAAATAATCATCTTGCCAGGTGTGGTGGCGCACACTTGTAATCCCAGTACTTGAGAAGCTGAGACGGGAGGATCCGGGTTGGCGGCCAGCCTCAGCTACTTAGTGAGGCCCTCCGCAACTTAGTGAGACCCTGTTTCAAAATAAAGAATAAAAAATAGGGCTAGGGGTGTAACTTGGAGGTAGAATTCCCCTGGGTCCAATCCCCAGTACTGCAAAATAAATAAATAAATAAATAAATAAATAATAAAATAATCATTTGCTTCTTAGCTAGCGATGTGACCGGGGATGCTTACTATTGCTTAGCCTTTCTGTACTGTGTGATAGGAATAATACCCAGGGTTCTTCCCAGAGTTAACATTAGGAAGGAATGATCTTACTTTTGCAAATAAGTCTCGCATAGGGCCTTGACCAAAGAAGGGGCTTCACTAAATATCAAACCTTCACATTCTTTTTTTTTTTTCTTCACCTTCTACTACTACTCAGGTTAGGTTAATGGAAATGGCACTTGACTCAAACATACTCTTCAAATATTTTGGCACTATCTTCTGTTAAGAGTTCAGAAGGCTTAGTTTTAAACGAAGTTCACAGCTCTACCTTAACCATAAGCCTTGCTGAGTATGAACAGAATCTCACAATACTGCAGAAGACCTGCACATGTTCTACTACAGTCAGGATGGGCTAAGTTAAATAGTAATAACAAACATCCCCCAAAGCTCAGTGGTTTCTACAACCTAGGTTGTGTGTGTGGTGTGTGTGTGTGTGTGTGTGTGTGTGTGTGTTATGGGGGATTGAACCCAGGCGTGCTCTACCATTGAGCTACAAGCCCTTATTTATTGATGGGGTCTAAGTTGCCAAGGCTGGCCTCTAACTTGTGATCCTCCTGCTTCAGCCTCCTGAATAGCTGAGATTACAGGTGTGTGCCACTGAACACAGCCCTAGGTTGATTTCTTACTCGGCTTCCTCTTGGATCAGCTGGTAGCTTTGCTCCTTGGCACCTGGCTCTGGAACAGGGCCATGGCAGACAGAGAGCATGGTGAACTGCAGTGAATGTGCTTTTACAGCTTTCACCCAGACGTGACCCATGTCACTTGCGTTCCAGCCATGCCAAACTTTATGGGGGACAAGCAAACCCACCATATGCCCCCAACCAGAAATAACTGAGTAACAACATCAACATCTACCACAGGGATTATACAGTTTACATAGTCTCTGTCTCAATGATTACCCAACTTAATCCTCACAGTACCAAGATGGCAATTAATTCATTAAATGTGATAATTCAATTATAAGGTGTCAGCAAACACCAACAAAACAGAGAAAACCCACTATAAACAGTTTGTACAACTCTACCCACTACTGAATCCAAATGCCTCAAACACATGACAGGATTGTCTCTGCTGTTGGCTCGTTTCCATACTTGCCTGCCTCTTGGCCTGTGTGTCTTCTGAGTAGAATTCTTGTTTATCATAAATTTTTCTTTTTTGTACATAACATCTGAATGAAGGCCAATTATATTGCTTCTCAGCTCAAAAAATTGTAATCTTTCAATGTAGGAGGAAAAAGTGGCCATGACTTTTTGATTTTCCTCTGGATAGTCCAGCATGCTTCTCTAACACACCACCTTAGGGAGATGGAAGGTGAGCTAAATGCCTTCTGCCTTAAGGACTGGCTTTAGTCTGACCTCTGATGAGCAATAAGATGATACTCCATCCTCCTCTAGAAGGTGAGGAAATGAACAAGGTCTCAGCAGTCAGCCAGTGGCTCAGTCTCCATGTCTTTGAGGCAAGTCCCCTGTGAAGGGGCAGCTCAGATGCAGCTCAGGAACTGTGTGTTGTGTGTCCTGCTGACCCCTGGCTCGGTGGATCAGCTACTTCTTCCACCATGGAGATGGATTTCATGTGTGAAGCAAGAGGCTAAGAAACTGTATTCACGCCTCTTAGTGAACCCTCATAGGAGTGCTGGTTTCAAAGCCTGACCACTGGGTATCAGGCAGCAGGGGAAGCTAAATAAATAGAGATGGTTTATCAATCCCACTTAATTATGCCAACAGAACTCAAGTGAGATTTGCTAAAGGACAGAAAATCAGCTGGCCCAAGTATGTCAATATGTCAGGGAAAGCTTACTAAACGTTCACTCAACTGAATACATCAATAAATACCTTTTCTACATCTGTACAAATAAATCATTACCGCAGTGGTATGACCTCAATCCTTTCTCTTGATTTAGAGATTAAGAATGGTCAAATTCTATATCCACCAATCCCAAAGACAACCTGAAGGCTTCCTTGCAACAAAACACTCAGAGATGCAGAAGGAAATAAATATAACACCTTTTTAAGTGCATAGCAGAGCTTCTCAGGAAATAGGGGAAAGCCCTGGGGTGGTGGTGGGAAGAAGGGACTGAAAATTCAGACAGTAAGGATGAGGCGACCAGGTACACTTTGGCAAACAGAAACAGGAGGAAGGGGGAGAGGAAGTGGAATAGAACTGAGAGTTTTACATAAAGCCTGGGCCTTCAAAGAGCAGGGCACAAGGGGCAGAGGGTAGGACAATGAAGGCTGCACTGGCTGGGAGGAAGGGCAAACTAAGGAAAAGAACATGCTGTAGAGATTAAGCTTTTCCCACCCCCCACTCTGCTACCACAGTAATCCAGTTCTTAATCTAGACCTTGGACAGGTTACATAACCTCACAGCGCATTTGCCTTGGTGAGCTATTGGAAAGAGCTGATGGAGCATGTTAAGTGCTTAGCATAGTACCTGGTACATAACGCTAAGTGTTCAATCAAATGCAGGAGTAAATCAAAAATGGAAACGTGTTTTTTTCTCCCAGAGCTTAACAAAATTTCCCTTAAGAAAGTTGAGATATGGTTATGTATCATCTACACTTTTAATGAAAAACAAACATCTTTAGTTGTAAAGAACCAGGACCTCACAGCCTTATCAGAAGCTAATCAAATGATTAGGAAAAAGTAGTCTGAAATTAGCAAAGGTTTAAAATGCCATCCATAGTCAAATCATTAAAATAATGGGAAAAAGATGTTCTTTGTAACTACCATTAAGTTTTATATCCCCATTATCTTAATGCCACTGGCATAGTTCAAAAAGAGTTTGTTAATTTGTGGAAAGGAGGAAATCAAGAGGGATTATTTAAACACACACAGAGAATATACTGCTTAGGGAGGAAAAGCCCTCACTTGGAATGGAGAGACAAAAACAAACCAAATGACCTTGTGCTTGGTTACATCTGGGCCTTGGTTTTCTTTGAAAATGAGGGTTTGAAATCAATCACTCCTGAGGTCCCTTCCAGCACTTTCTCTGATTTTATGACAGTTATTAAAATTGCAAGAGAAACTAACTACCCATTTGGCCCTCCCATTCCACAAAAACAAAACATACAGTATCATTTTAAGAGTCAGGGAGTCAGATTCTTGTTTTGAATTTTAAAGTGCTACATGACTGCAAAGGTTAAAACTCTTCTCTTTCAAAAATCGAAAAGGTTGACTCATCAGAGGATAAAACCCATCACCACTGCAAACCAAAGTGGATTTTCAACCTAGTAGAAAATTTGAATTGACAAAGCATGCAAAAATTAGCTCAAATGGCTGCAAGCCTCCTCTCTGAGTATCCTGGTAAATGCTTAGTGGTTTGAGTGTTTATGCCACAAGATGCAATGAGACCGGAAGCATGAACAGGATATGCTCAGGAACCAGAATCTTCATTCAATGGGGGAAAGTTTTCTTCATGTAGAAATAACATGGACAGAAAGTCACAAGTCCCTAAAAGGAACTGTTTAACAAGAGGGGAGGGACTATGAGGGATGTGTCAACAACTGTCAATTAAGTGTTTGCAAGTTTTTAATATTTTACGATTACTGGATCTACACAAAATGGCAGGTTTAATTTCTCCATGTACAGATGCGGTGAGGCACATTTCCCAAATAACTTTTGATGTAAAGTGGAACTTAAGAAAAAAAATCACTTAAGAAATCAGATCTTACAGAATGGAAATACTTTAAGCACAGCATTCACACATTTGACTGTGGCTTCCAAAGCTTATCTAAACAGAAGCAATGCAATTAAACTGCCTTCACTCAAAATGGTGTCAGAAGGCAACCACCCTATTTACTAGCCCCTGATAAGTTATGACAACACTATTTCATAGCCTGTCACCATATTTCTTTTAGCCCCCAGCACCGGGCTCGGGATTTCCTCAATACTAAGGGCTTATCGCAAATGCTTTAGCGCGTCAACAGTGAAGATTCAGTGTTGCAATGCTATACTCAGAAACTAGATGGACCCCGAAATAAGAGGGGGCAGGGAAAGTGATGACCTACCACTTACCCATTGTTCTTATTCTCTATTTTCTAATAAAGAGCAAAACTTTACTTCCGTGTGCGGTACCATGGATCAAACCCAGGGGTATTCTACCACCGAGCTACACTCCCAGCCCTTTTTATTTGCTGTTTTGAAATGGGGTCTCACTAGGTTGCTGAGTCTCACTAAATTGCTAAAATTGGTCTTGAACCTGCAATCCTCCTGTCTCAGCCTCCCATGTACTGGGATTACAGGCATGTAACCACCTCGGTGGTTTAAGAGCAAAACTTTAAACACTAACTACAAAAACAAATCTAATATAGCTAGAGATTCTATAGGAAACCCAATGATTATGGAAAACTTTTAGATCATGACTAGTCTTTATATTATTCAAATACGATTCAATAATATGAAAATAAGACTGACACCATTTACAACTACTGAAAAGCTGGGGTAGTACATGCCTGTAATCCCAGTATTTGGAAGGTTGAGGCAGGAGGATCACAGGTTTGAGGCCAGTCTCAGCAACTTAGTGAGAACCTCAGCAACTTAGTGAGATCCTGTTTCAAAATAAAAAATAAAATAGGTTCAGAGGTGTAGCTTGGAGCTAGAATGCCCCTGGGTTTAATCCCCAGTACCAAAATAATTAAACAAAAACAAAAAAATTAATTACTAACTACATGAAATTTTGGAAAAACCCTAACACTTTTCACAGTAACAATGATTGAAACAAAAATTACTCCCTAGATTTAAACCTATTGAAAAGCTATCAGTGTTATTTCTTAACAGGAAGTATATGAAAACCTATCTTTACACCATTTCAATATTATTTCTTTCTTCATGGAACTGGAAAAAAAGACTATAGTAGAATAGCTGTATGCCAGGGTTTGAAATCTTCTGTAAGCCTAAGCACATGCTCCTGTGCCAAAGCCCCCTCAGGAGATGAAAACACAACGTCAGAACAAATCTGGCCTTTCCCTGGAAACTTCTGAACCCTAAGGAAGCACATGGTGTTCTAGGCTTCCCTTGTAGACAAGCACTTTGGTCATTTATTTGAGATCAGACACTGATTTCAGCAGATTACAGTATCTATGAACACTGTCACAGATACTGCCCTCAGAATTCATAAATAAAATGTGGGTCATCCATGAGAACTTATGATTCCTTTCAATATATCCAATCCATCCTTTCTGGACACTTCCCTTCAATGATTACCTGGTGTATCGTCAGAAAGGGAAGCATTCATGCCCTCTGGTCACAACTTCAGCAATATTGACATTTACACAAGGGATCTCTTTCAGATGATTTCAACTAAGAAAAGCCGTCACTATAGGCAACCACCGGACCAGGTGTTGGTCATGTATTATCTCATTTGATGAATCCAACCACTCTGGCAACTATTACAATCAATCTTCCCTTTACCTATGAGGAAGCAGCCTGGGTAAGTCACGAATCCAAGGATTTAACACAGGGATCAGTCTGTTTAAAAAGTTCATGCCCTACTCATTACATTATATCCCTACCTCATTCCACACCACATACGAGGGACAATCTGGTTTCCAGCCTAGTGGGTGAAAAAACAAAATGGGGGGGGCAAGAAAATCCAAGAAGTTAACTTCTATCACCATTAGTAAGAAGGGACCAGCACTATAAAAAGAAGACAGCTGTGTGTGATGGTACACACTGGTGATCCCAGTACTTGAGAGGTTGAGACAGGAGGACTGCAGATTTGAGGCCAGCCTCAGCAACTTAGCAAGGCCCTCAGCAATTTAGTGAGACTCTGATTCAAAATAAAATAGGGCTGGAGGTGTAGCTCAGAGGTCAAACACCTCTGGGTTCAATCCCCAGTACACACTCATACATACAGCAGTTTTAAGAAAGACTTGCTGAAAAGTTATTGCCTACTGGGTCTGGTGCTATATGAGGGACATACTGGCATGGCTCTAGTCCTTAAGGAACTCATAGCCTAGCAGAGAAAAAAGCTCTAAATACTCCAAGTACAGAGACGGAAAAGACAATTGGTCATAATGCTAACTCTAAATCACTGGGAAAAGCAGTTTAGCATAAATAGAATGTGTGGCTCACTTTGAAATATTCCCAGTCAACAAAAATGAGTCTTTGGATCATGTTCCCTCCAGACTAATCACATTACTGAAAACTTGTACCATAATAAGGAAGCAAGTCACCAGTAAAACAAACAAACAAACAAACAAACAAACATCCTTCTGGGACCCTTGCAGAGGAATCCCCCTCATGCCCACTTTCCTGTGAACATGAAACCAGAATGGAAAACTACACCCACCTTGTCCACAACGGTGAGGGTGCAGGATGTGGGTACCTTCTAAACTCAGATGCGCATCACAAGCTCAGAACTGGGCAGCTAATGAACTGCAACCAGGCTCAGGATAGCCAAGCTCAGGCTTTCCCCCGGCACCAGCTCAGGGAAAGCGGCATCAGGTGGTTGAGGAGCATTTAGCTAGAGTGAGGAAAGCTAGCGCTGCTGATCAACGGCCAAATGGCCTTGGGCCTCAGTTCTTCTGGAATAAGAAAATAATCTACCTAGTTACCCATGAGGTTCACTTCAGTTCAAGGAGGCTGAAGCGTTCCTCTAATCACAATTTTACTTCTCTCTTTTCCTCCGCCATGTTATTCATCTTCTCTTTTGCCTTCAGTATTCTTGTTTCTTGGTTAAAACTAACTATAATTGTCCAAGAGCTACCTGTAACTTAAAAAAAGTTCCCTATACCAATATACTTAATATTGGATTTTTCTATGGTAAGAAATAAAAAACTGGGAAATCTGAACCTCAAAGACTTCCCTTACCTCTAACTTTTACCAGACCCTCAGCAGTTAGGCACTACTTTCAGGAGACACCTCTAAGGCACTTTTTGTAGAAACTCCTCTGCTTCACTAATGTATTAAATTCTCTCTAGAAAGGCAAGGAAAAGTACAGACTCACAGAGTTTAGAAAATCCCTTAGAAGTCATCAGTCCAGCCCCTCCTATATTTAAGGTGAACAAGAAAGTGAAATGTAAACTATTTCAAGTTATAAAAAGTAGCATTACTTTAATTAATCTCAGGAAGTAATGATCACACAAAACAGCCAAATATAGTTTTAAGAATTTAAAAACATTTTACAAAACAGCCTTCAGTATGTTTTTGCACTATGTAGATATGAGATGGTTTGTTAAAAAATACACTAAAGTTATTGTATACACTCAAATTGGAGGTGAAATTCAGATATCATTTCTTAAGAATCAAGATGTTCTCTTTGTAAAGAATTCACAAAGGAAGAAAAAAAAAAAACCAGAATCCACATGGTACTTGTCCTCATATATTAATACCAGGTTCTTTGTTAAGGCACTAAACAGTGATAACTGCCAAAGAGCTGAAATAGCTGGTCGCAGTGATCGTAGGTTCAAGGCCAACACACAGTAACTTAGTGAGACCGTTTCAAAAATTAATAAGTGAATAAATAAAGGGCTGGGTGTGTAGCTCAGAGGTAGAACATGCCCTAGGTTCAATCCCCAGTACCAAAAAAAAGGGGGGGAGCTGAAACATTTTCCAGCACCTTGTCTTAGTGATTATAGTTCTTTATATAATCTAAAACCAAACACACACCTCTGTAATCATTAAGATAAATTTCTGTTCGTTAGTGGTTTTAAGTCATTCCCTGATAGTATGGCTCATTTCACTGATCCTCCCTCAGATTTGGCTAAGTCAAAACTTTTACTTCAAATTACCCAACAAGCCTTCACACAAACAGCAAAGACACCACATCCACTAATGAATGTGGAATGTTCACTGATGCACGACACAAAATCCACAGGTTCCAGGTGAGATACAGTCGCCATGCAAATTTACCAAACTGAATGGAATAAGTTCTCAGTATAAATGAAGAACACTTGTTTTAGTAATTCTTTTTTTTTTTTTTTGCGGTACTGGGGATTGAACCCAGGGGCATTCTACCTCCAAGCTGCAACCCCGGCCCTATTTTTTATTCTTTATTTTCAAACAGGGTCTCACTAAGTTGCAGAGGCCTAAGTAGCTGAGGCTGGCCGCGAACTCGGATCCTCCAGTCTCAGCCTCCCAAGTACTGGGATTACAGGCGTGCGTCCCCATGCCCGGCTAGTAATTCTTTTCAATGGCAAGATCTTTGACTGTCACATGCCTGCTGCCATCACTGATCTGAGGTGGCCTCCCCTTCTGTTTTGTTTCCAGGCCACAGACCTCGGTTCAAGTTTTAAGATCTAGACACACCCAAGATGCTCTCCTACTTACTATCAAACTATTTTCACAGTCAACATTACTACCTCAAGTCTAACCTCTATCTACTTTACTCAGATTACAGATCCACCCCTCCCTGCCAAGATAAAAGAGGTGGCTTGAACTGAGGCCCCTTAAGGCACTAACTAAACACTGATAACTGTCAAAGAGCTGAAATAGGTTGTGGGAGGCTGAGACAGGAGGATCACAGGTTCAAGGCTAACACACAGTAACTTAGCAAGGCCCTGTTTTTAAAAGAAAGGGGGGGGGAGCTGGGGGTATAGCTCAGAGGTAGAACACTCCCTGGGTTCAATCCCCAGTACCAAAAAAAAAAAAAAACCATTTCCTAGTACCATCCTGTCTCACCCTGGTTTACTAACATTTTCTCATTTCCAAAGCTAGTACTACCAAATTGGGCCTGAACTCCCTCTCTCTCAATCCCAGGCTCTCCTGACATTTGTGTAAATCTTGCCTAAAAACATGTCAAACTGGCCGGCCATCTTAACGTGCTCCTCCTCTTGGTCTCCACTCTAAACATGCAGATCTTAGTAAAAAGCAGCTTCTGCAAGCCCGCTCCACTTCCACCCTTTCTCTTTCAACACCAATGGGGCAGGAAGGATGAGGAAATGAAGACCTGCGAAGTGCAGGCAAGTGGAAGAACACATGCCCGCTGTAAGGGCAACCACAACCCCATGCAATGGATCACTGTGATGCTGAACACTACCTAGGCCTCAGACTTTCATGGATTTTGAAAATCTGATGTAATTTCTCACCATTTTAAAATGCTGGCTCTATTTGGTTTGAAATGTCCCATGCGGGTCACATTGCACATGTGGGTGGTGTGCACCTAGGCCTTTCTGGCTACCGGCTTGTCGCCTCTACCTTGAACCTACAACAACTGGCTGGCTCAAGTCCTAACTGCACCAACCAATGGCCTTCTAGATGCACAGCTTCCACCCACCCACTGCACCTCTGCAGCAGGAAACTGCATTTGCTTTACTTTCTGGTCTCACCTCTTCCACTCCCTCTATAAAAGGTTCTGCAGTTGTAATCTACACCATTTTTCTCTCTAGGTGGCAGCTAGCAATCCCCCCACCCCAGCCGTGCATTTATACACATCCTAACTAGCCGTCTTTGATGACACCTTTGCTTTATACTATTATTTCATCTGTTTTCACTTTTACTCTTTTGTTCTGGTTCAATCTCATCACCTCAGTTATTAGAATACTTTTTCCAAGTGGCTTTAGTGTCTCCTCCTCCTGCAGTCCATCCTCTCTATTGAACTTGGACCCAGTCTTAACCTTAAACTTCAAGGTCCCCCACAACTCAACCCCAACCTAAGGTCACAGCCACATCTGCCCTTGCTCTCTATAGGACACAGATCATGCTGCAGTCTAGCTGGACCTCGGCTGCCTTCTTAACACATGGACAAAAGTGGCCCTGACACAAAAAGCCCAAACCATCTAAGACAACAAACAAAAAACCCAGATAAGTTGGATTTCATCAATATTTAAAAGTTCTGCTCTTCAAAATATACTCTTGGGAAAATGACAAGACAACAGCCTGGAAAAACATTTGCAAAATACTTATAAAGGACTTAGACCCCAGCCGGGCGTGGTGGCGCACGCTTGTAATCCCAGTACTTTGGGAGGCAGAGACCGGAGGATCCGGGTTCGCGGCCAGCCTCAGCTCTCTCTCTCT
>PVJS01035741.1:0-20829 GCA_004027185.1 Glis glis | reverse complement strand
AATAAAGTATAAAAAAAATAGGGCCAGGGGTATAGTGTGGAGGTAGAACGCCCCTGGGTTCAATCCCCGGTACCACAAAAAAAAAAAAAGAGTGCACTACTACACTGGCCCATGCCCTGGTTTTAGTGTTGGATTCTCTCCCAGAGATATACACTCTTTTACTCAGGACAAGTCACCAGCCCATCTCCTTTGCCTCTTTCATCATTAAGTGCAGATTTCTAAAGATGATTGAACTCAGAGGCATTCTACCTCTGAGCTACAGGCCCTAGCTCTCTTTACTTTTTATTGTGAAACAGGGTCTTGCTAAGTCACCCCACGCTGGATTCAAACCTGTGACTCTCCTGTCTCAGGCTCCTAAGCACTGGGATTACAGGCACGCTGATGTTCCTTTAAAACTAGGCAGTGATTGTGAAACAGGACAGATAGTCAAAAGCATCAGTGACTCGGACATGGAAGCATCAGGTGCCGTCACATGGAAGCCCTGCGGGACTCCGGCCGGCTCACGGCGTCATCGGAGCGGCCTGGAGAGCCACCGTTGGACACCACTGAGGAGGAAAGGCTTCAGTAGTTTCTCTTGCATCTTCCTGAAAAACAGTTGCCTCAGATTAAGGCAAAGAACACAGTATTTCCAAGATTACCTAGCAGTTTTGGCAGGAGAGGAGACTTTTTATAAAGTTTGTCAAATGAGAAATCTGGAGCTTGGCGCGTAATTCAACAAGTTTCACTGCACACCCCGATATCCTAAGAAAATATTACTTTGATTACATCGTGTCATTGTGAAAGAATGAGGAATCATGAGCGTGAAATAAGTTGGCTTCCCTGCCGTGTCGGAACTTGCCAGGCAAATCCTTAACTGTACATTTCCTGTTTAGCTAAATGTTTCCCCCGCACGTTGGCCAGGCCTTTGGATTCCTCCGTCTCCATGGAGCAGTGCTGCATTCTAGTCCTGTCCTTGCTATTTAGCCTTCAAAGGACAAACACCATGACTTGGGAGATGCTTAAGGTCCATGCAATCCGCAACAGCAAGCTTGGATGCAGTGCCTACTGGGCCGCGGGAGCTGCGCTGCAGGTGGGTTGGGCATGGGGAGGTGGTGGACTTGGAGATCAAACAGAAGACCCTGACAACTGTCAGCACCGGGAAGAAGAGGGAAACCCAAAGACCTCTGTTTACCTTCAGAGTCACTGGATGCTGCTCTCTTCTCTTGCAACTCCGGAAGCCGGCACCTTCCTCAAACCTGTGGGCAGTTAGAGTACAGCCTGTGGCCACCAACCAGGTCCGCCCCTCCCAGGCTGCACAGGCTCCGACATTTCCCCATCAACCGTCCCTGCAAACACCCGACCAGCTCTGAGTCCAGTAAGAAAGCTACTGTCCGATTCTTGCAAGGGGCCATTGGCACTTGAAGGAGAGACTATAGGACAAATGACACTCACTTTTCCTGCTCAGATGGTCTGGGTGCCGTCCCCATTTCTCTAAGTGCCGGGACCTTTGGTCAGCTGCAAAGGGACCCCTTCCCAATCCAGGAGAACTCGTTCTGTGGGTGGAGATGGAGAACGTCCTGGACTGTCATTCCCAGGCCCACACTGAGCGCCAGCGACACCCCACCGCCTTTCGAGATAATCACACCCAGGAAGGGGGAGTAAGTTCACAGAGGTCTGAATGATAAAGAACCTTGAGACAAACCACCAAGCTTTTCAGTGCCTAAAACCACCAGCTGGCTACAAAATAGCCCCAACGGTAAGACCCAGAATGGTTTTAAGCTGTTCAAAGTTTTTTTGTTGTTGTTGTTGAACTGATTGCCTTATAGGAAAATAAGCAGACCAACACACCACTCTACAGTTATGCACTAAGGCTTCGATTTCATGTTTCCTTTATGGGAAACTGGATTTTGGGTCCAGCAAACAGACCGTTATGAAATAGGGATCCACCCCTTTTATGGTCAAATACACTTATACATAATTTCCATTTTGTAGTCCCCCAAAATAAATGTGAATTTTCCAATATTTCTCCTGCTGAAGAGTAGTAAATGTATACCTGAGTGCCAGGCATTTAAACACCACTGAAGAATTCCATGCCCAGGGACAGGTATTTGGCTGCTACTAAAAGAAAGAACATCACACATTATTCCAGAGATAAACTGTGGCTGTTTCCTCCAGCAACCTCCCAGAAACACATGGGCCCTCAAGAAGAAGTACTGTTTGAAAAACCTATTGAGAAACTCCATCTACTAGTTGAAATTTTATCAGCCCTAGCTGGGTAAAGTGGCACACGCCTGTAATCCCAGTACTTGGGAGACTGAGACAGCAGGATTGCAGATTTGAGGCCAGGAACAGTAACTTCGCCAAGACCCTATTTCAAAATAAAAAATAAAATAGTGCCGGGGATGTATCTCAGAGGTAGAATGACCCCGGGTTCAATCTGCAGTCCCACAAACACACACACACACACACACACACACACACACACACACACACACACAATTATATCAATCCAATTATATCCACTGACTGAATTATAAGACAAATTTTTAAGGTAGCAATAGATTGTGTGTTAAGGTTTTTGTTTGTAGATTAAATATGTGAAAATAACTTATTGGCGCTCTTTCTGTCCCTTTCTATAGTCTTGCCACCAAGTCCAGGAGACAAAGTACAAATGGGCATAAATGGCGGGAGCTTGGGTTGAAGAAGGACCTAAGGGTCAAGTATTTAACACGAAAGCTTGATGATCATGTCTGGGGATACAATTGTTAACTCATTTGATTTTGCCATGTTGTACATGATAAAATCACATTATCTGTCCCATATATAACAACAACAGAGAGAGAGAGAGAGAGAGAGAGAGAGAGAGAGAGAGGAGAGAAGAGAGAGAGAGAGAGAGAGAGAGAGAGAGAGAGAGAAGAGAGAGGAGAAGTAAAACGAGAACAAAGGAGTTTTTCAGTGTGGAACTGGTACAACCATCCACTCTCCACAGCTGATCTGCTCCCTACTGCCCCTCGCCTCGGCCCTGTCCACAGAGGACAAAGCTTCCCAGGAAAGAAGGAGCACAATGAAGAAGACGATTTTTAAGATAACAAAAAGAGATGCCGTGTGTTTTAGCTGAAGTTTATGAGCTTCTGTATCAAGTGCCGATTGATTTTGTGATTTTTTATCTAGAATACCAACTCTTAGAGTTTCAGTATTACTCCTCCCTCTTTTCATGTTTAAACTCAAGTTTTAAAATGGAGGGGAAATAACCCCCAAAATATAAACAATGCCAACACTGGTTTTAAGACAAAGTACCCACACAAAATGATGATGTGTAGAGTCTTTTTTATTATTAATAAACTAGAAAGTTATGTTTACTGATAATACATCATTCCAACTTTTTGAACAGTCAGCCTTTATTTGATATTCCAAATCCTATAAATTTGGGATAGGCCGGTAAATTCAATCCACCAACTAAAACTGCATTACAATAATACAAATATCACATTGTAACATTTAGATGTGACAGAGCTGGCATTGAGCCTCGTCTGACCGCAGTCCTGCTTATTCCAATAGAACTGCTCGCCTTTCCAGTTGATGTGTTACGAGAAGTCCATCTGTTCAGTTAAAGGGAAGAGTTTCAACTGTGAATATTTTCCCTGGCGGATTTCCCTAGAGCCCCCCTTCACTCAACCTCTGGTCCCCTGTCCCCATCCTCAGAGCAGTAAGAGCCTGAGTCCCTGCGCTGCTCCTGGGTGTGAAATCCCTCTAGGGCTCATTGGAGTACTTCTTGTCCCACTATTTTCTAGGCAAAATAATTACATGTGTGTGTGTATGTGTGTGTGTGTGTGTGTGTGTGTGTGTGTGTGTGTTACCAGGGATTGAACCCAGGAGCATTCTATCTCTAGGCCACACCCCCAGCCCTATTTAATTTTTTTATTTGGAAATAGGGTCTCACTAAATTGCTGAAGGCCTCGCTAAACTGCTGAGGCTGGCCTCGAACCTGTAATCCTCCTGTCTCAGCTTTCAAAGTACTGGAATTACAGGCATGTGCTACCATGCCCAGCCAATTATTTTTTAAAACTAGTAATAAATTGCTGGCTAAGAACAAGATACATAGAAGAATTTGTGACAATGACTGCTATTGGTTAGCTTCAATGCAAGGTTGACTCTGCATGAGCCCGTTAATCCTAACTGCTGTGGACTGCAGTGGCGAGATGTGAAAGGACCAATGGACGGCGGCCTTCAAGTCAAGTCAGTGAGGAGCAAGAATGGCAACCGATGTCCAAATATGGGGAGGAGAATACTGCAGGGCCCAAGGCAATGGGCACAATGTAATTTTGCAAAATTCAGTAGCTCCAGGTTCCCTGCCTGGGGCATTTGGAAGTGAAACATGTTGAGGGTGAGAAAATGTGTGTGTGTGTGTGTGTGTGTGTGTGTGTGTGTGTGTGTGTATGCACATACACAAAAATTGAATGACTTCATGTTATTGAGAATATATGCAAAATCCAAACCTTGTTAAAATGAGCGTGTAGGGTTGTATGAGGTAATTTGCGGCATAGCCCAGAGGAAGAAAGGAGTCCGTTAATCAAGAGCTCATGGAAGCCTGGACTGTGGGCATCATGGTCACTATGGCGGCTGATCCGACTGCTCTACGCACAGTCATGGTCACCTTTTGATGATAGAAGGAATGTCCATAGAATGGCCATGCCCGTTGAGTTGGTTTGAAGTTTAAGATTATGTGACATCTTTACAGTTCAAAAGAACATGAGCATACAGCTGTCTTCCTCTGGGCATTTTTCTACAAATACAGACAAACACAAACGCACACCATCTTGCTAAGCTTTTGACACATAAAACATAGAGGACAGAATTTTAAAAACTTAAGCTCATTTTAAAAACATCGTTGAGCCAGTGGTAGTGGTGCACACCTGTAATCCCAGTACATGGGAGGCTGAGACAGGAGGAACACAGGTTCGAGTCAGCCTCAGCAACATAGTGGACAACTGTTTCACAATAAAAAAGGGGCTGGGAGTGTAGTTCAGAAGTACAATGTCCCTGGGTTAAATCCCTAGTACAAAAAAAAAAATCAATAACTTGGCAAAAATGTTACGTGCTAATAGGGTGAAAGTTGTAGCTGGAAAGGACCCGGTAGCCATGGCCCTAGACTCTCTAGGGGAAATTGACTTGCCTATATACGAAAAGATATTTAAAACATGGACTGTTAAAATTATGACATCTTTCATAACACTATTAAACAATGACATACAAATTGTCATTTTTATTAGCTGTGGTCTTTAAATTTTATACTTTTCGCTTTGTAACGATTTTGTCATTAAGGAGATCCTGCTGCCAGAAAGTTTGAAAGTGATTAGGACGTCAAGTTTCATGACGTCTGTGATAACCTATCACTTCTGAAAGCATTTCGCTGGGAAGGTGAGCTAAGGGTTCTAGATGATTCCAGAGCTGGCTGTGTGGCAGTTACGTATTCTACACCTTGCTAAATGCTTCATGCTGGCAAGTTCAGCAGGAATTCCCAGAATCTGATTAGGTAGGGATTGTTTCTGGTACCATTTTACAGATGGGGAAACTGAGGCTTGGAATTAGCCTTAGGAGCACCAGGGAGGTTGGTGAGAGCCCCCAGGACATCCATCCTCCCCAGGAACCCTGCCATTGCTCGGGCTCTGGCTCCATGTTCTCCACAGTGGGGGCAGAGAGACCAGGGATCACTGTGTGTCACCTCATCCGTGAGGCGTGCCAAGCATTCTTGGTTAGTTAATAAGTAAATCACCAAATCTATGAATAGGAAAGTGTGCGGTTCTCTGTAATAGGGCGACTCTCCTAGGCACTCCGGCGTGCTTTCTTGAACAGAGCAAAAAGCATAGCGCCACACCTGTCCGGGGTTGGCCTGCAGGAGTGATTTGCACACAGAAGTCACGCATCCATCCGCGCCCACAGAAAAGCAGGCCGTGGGAAAACACGTGAACACCGCTGATCTGGACCAGGCTGAGAGCAAGCGTAGTGCGGAAGAGAGGCGGTGAGCAAACACAGGCTCCAGGGCTCTGAAGCCAGCTCCCCACGTGTGCCGTCCCTGCTGTAGACACAACGTGGACCTTGCCACAGAATGCCGGTACCAGGGAAATGACAAGTCTTTCAGGACAAAACAAGCAAGCTGCTCTTGAACCTGTCAGGTAAGAAGCATCCTAAGAGATGGATGCTGCAAAGAAGTTCATTAGGGGAGGTGGATTGGGAGATAGTAGTCCCAGACTGGCTAAAATACTAAGTTCATGTTTGACCTGATAGAAGTCACTTAACAGCACACGGATCATATTTTCTTACTTTTCAAGTAAGAAATGGAATTACTGCCATTTCCTAGATTAATTAAAAGTCAACATTAAAAAATTAAAAAAGGGCCAGGGGTGTCGCTCTGAGGTAGAATGCCCCTGATTTCAATCCCTACTACCAAAAAAAAGAAAACTTAAAAAAAATTATCCTTGAAAAAGTTCCTTCCTGATAACGCTGATCATTTTTATTTAAATAATTAGAATTTTGACAAGAACCACTAGAGAAAAAGATAGGTTAAAAGGCATCCTTAAGGAGCAAGGAAAAGAGTCAGGAGGGTTGCCTGAGGGATACTTCTAAAATGATAAATGAGTTTTGATCTAAGAAGTACCCACTAATAGTGAAAATATGATCCGAGGTTCATAAGCAGCATATACAGTTCACAGAGTCCCTGATTTATCAAAAATGTTCTCTTACCATAAAATAAACTTCAGAGAAACACACTGAGCCTTCTTATGAGTCAGTCCTAATGCTTAAAGTCCCAGAAGCTGTGAAATAAAAAATAAATAAAATTAAGTAAACACATAATATTGCTGAGCAACTTGGCATAACCTTAAACAAGTTTTCCTTGTATGAAAAGCTTTCAGAAAGGAACTGATGTGAAATTTATGTAAGTCTTCAGAAGATGGGCAGTGCCATGATATTTTAAGGAGTAGCTACACAGAATGGTGACTAAATTCAATTAGCAGCTCCAGGGCCCTTCTTTCTCACAGACAAGCACACAAATGCACGCACACACACACACACTGACTTAATGAAGGTGGATCTTTGACACACATTGTTTTTACTTTTAAAAGGCTAAATTTATTTAAGCAGGGAGGAGAAGTTAAAAATCTCTCTCCTGCCTCTCTTTTTTCTCCAACTGTGATGCATGCTTTAAATATACAATCAGCACTATTTAGTCTAGGCTGGCAGAGATACCCATGAGACTGGAGGTGCTGCCTGCAAACCCAGGACGGGGAAGCATGACGGGTAAAATATGACTTGCTCCAATCCCTTTCCCATGGCAGACGCCGAAGCCAAACCAAAACTGCTTTGAAGAGCATAATGAGAAAAAAAAAAAAACTGGGTTAACTTTGGGTTTTGCTGCTTTTAAATAATCATTAATCTGCAATAGCTACACTTCTGAATCCTTATAATAGCTAGGTGCTGTCAGAAAAATGCCAGACCTACCAAAAAGGTAGCCAGCAAACGTTTACTGAGCACCTCTCCATGCCGCTTACAAACAAGCCAGCGAGCAACTCCCTGGGGTCCCTCAAAGAGTCCGCGCTCACAGTCCTGGCTGCAACCAGATGAAACACCCTGCTTACATTAAAAACGACAGCATAAGCACACGCCTGTAATCCCAGGACCTGGGAGGCTGAGATAGGAGGATCATAGGTTCAAGGCCAGTCTTAGCAACTTAGCAAGACCCGCAGCAACCCTGCTTCAAAATAAAAGAGCTAAGGGTGTAGGTTGGAGGTAGAACACCCCTGGGGTTCAGTCTCCAGTACCAAAAAAGAAGAGCCTAAGGAGAGGAATTTGCCCGTGTTTTCCATGTCTTCCAGTCATCTTTCTCCTTTACAAAGAGCAGTCCTGTCATGCTCCTTTGAGAAATCAGTGACCACAGTTATAATTAGCTATTTGCCTGCCAAGGAACTCTCGGGTAGGAATCCATGCATGGTCAGCTCCCTCATCCATAGACCTCAGAGACTGAAAACCATGTCTGATGCAAGCCTGGGACTGAAAACCATGCCGGTCTGATATCCAGAAGAGAAATGGAAGAAGTCAGCGTGGCCTCTGCTCAGATGGGAGCGTCAGCCATGTGTAAGGCTGTGTCCCAAACCCCTCTACCTCCGTGTCCATTCTGCCTACACTCTTCACAGTGGAAGGGACGATGGCTGGATTAGAAAGTGGCTGAGCGGCCCCAGAACTCTGCCCAGCGTGTGCATTCCCCTCACAGCTTCCCCGGCTGCCCTGGCAGAAAGTTTTACCTTTTATCAAAAATAATCAGCAAAGCCAGGTGCAGTGGCATATGCCTGTAATCCCAGAACTTGGGAGTCAGGAGCATCGCGCAGGTTCAAGGCCAGCCTCAGCGACTTGGTGAGACTCTCAGTGATGTTGCGAGACCCTGCTTCAAAAAAAAAAAAAAAAAAGCTGGGGGTGTAGCTTGGGTTCCGTCCCAATCACAACAACAACAACAAAAGAATAGCAAGCAAGTAAATCAACAATTTTAAGTGATTTAGACTGCGCAAATCTACAAAATAACCACAGTAAAGTGTGAGGCTTGTACTGAGAAGGCGGGTGGTTCTGTTTTTATGGTCTCCTCCCTCCAATCCCAGCCTGACTCTACCTAGCATCATGACAGATGTGAGTTAGCCACCGAGCATCTCTCTCTGTCAACTGGACAGGCTGCCTGCTTGAACCGTGAGGTTGCTGTGGGCCTCGTCTCAAGTACCAGTCACATTTGCTGTACAGTAGGGAGCAGGGCATCCTGCAGGCTGCCCTCTCTGCAGCAAATGCCTCACAGGACACACCTGCCCAGGGACCCTAGGCTCGTCCAATGTTGGCCAATGAGATGAGGAGGGAGAATTTGCTGGGTCCAGCTTCTGGAAACCACAGGGTGACGAGGGCTCCCTCCTCTCCACTGTATAGTCAACATTCAGAACGTCTCTGTCACCACAACCTCCCTCCTATTGTGTTCTGCTAACAGGACCCATGTCCCTCTCCCCTGATCCCATCCTTAACCCCTGGAAAACACTAATCTGGCCTCTGTATCTACAATTTTGTTATTTTAATAATGTTGTATAAACAGAATCATATAGTTTATAACCTTGAGAGACTGGCTTTTTCTTCACTTCGCGTGTTTCTGTGGACATTTCTTTTTAAACTTTTATCTGTGCATTGTAATTATACATCATAGTGAGGGTCACAGTGATGCACACATGCACACAGCACTTGGTGTGCTCCCCTCTGCATCCCACCCCACCCCCTCTCCCCATACACGTTAGTGAGATTAGTAACGATATCGTCATGCATGGACTTAGCATTATTGAACTGTTTCCTTCATCAATTCTTTTTCCCCTCCCCATATTCCTCTCCCAGTCCCCTTCCACTATTCTACTGGTCTCTCTCCTCATTTATCTGAAGTCCCTTTTGTTTCCTTTTTTTTTTCTGCAGCACTGGGGATTGAACCCAGGGGCATTCTACCTCTGAGCTACACCCCCAACCCTACTTTTTATTCTTTATTTTGAAACAGGGTCTCACTAAGTTGCGGAGGGCCTCACTAAGTAGCCGAGGCTGGCCGCGAACCCGCGATCCTCCTGTCTCAGCCTCTCAAGTACTGGGATTACAAGTGTGTGCCACCACGTCCGGCTTGTTTCCTATTTTCTTTCTAGTTTCCACATATGAGAGAAAACATACAACCCTTGACTTTCTGAGACTGGCTGATCTTGTTTAACATGATGTTCTCCAGTTCCATCCATTTTCCTGCAAATGACATAATTTTGTTCTTCTTTATGTCTGAGTAAAATTCCCTTGTGTGTATATACATTTTAGATATCCATTCATATGTTGATGGACACCGAGGTTGGTTCCATAATTTGTCTATTGTGCACTGCGCGGCTATAAACATGGGTCTGCACGGATCACTCTAGTACTCTGACTGCAATTCTTTTGGAAAGATACAGAGGAGTGGTGTTGCTGGGTCATGTACATGGTGGTTCCATTCCTAGTCTTTAGAGGAACATCCATACTGATGTCTTTAGTGGTTGTACTAATGTACAATACTACCAACAGTGTTCCATGGGTAATTATGCAGATTGCTGCTTGTGTCAATAAATCATTCATTTTTATTGCTGGGTACAATTGCCTGGTGTGGATGTATCACAGTTTATTCCCCTGTTGAAGGACATCTGGACTGTTTCCAGTTTGGGGCTATTATGAATAAACCTGCCACGAACATCCCAGCACTGGTTTTTGTGTGAACATAGTTTTCATTTCTGTGGGATCAATGCCCAGGGTTGCAATTTCCTATGGTAATTGCATATTTAGTTTTTTAAGAATCTGTCCAACTGTTTGCAAGGGTGTGCTATTTCAATTTCCAGCGGCAATATGGGTGATTCGGCTTTTCTGTGTCTTTGTCAGCATTTGATGTTGTCACTATTTATCATTTTAGCCATCCTTATTGATATATCTACTGTGGTTGTAACTTCTATCCCTCTGATGGCTCACAATGATGAGAAAAGGTTTCGTGTGATCCTTTGTCACTTATATATTTCCAGTAAAATTTATACCCATATATTTTGCCTACTTCCTAATAATTTGGGGGATTTATCATATTGTAGAGTTTTGACAGTTTTCTTTTTTAGCTATCATATTTATTTTGCCCTCCTGTGTACATTTTGAAATAATCTTGTCTCTATCTATAAGAAATATTACAAGAATTTTAATTGGAATTATGTTAAGTGTGTCTATCAATTTGAGTTGAATTATTACATGCACTCTGTTTAATTTTCCAATTCATGAACTGGCATACCTCTCCATTTATTTATATCCTTTTTACTTTTTAATCAGTGTTTTATAGGCTTCAGCATGTGGTGCATGCTTTCATTGTAGTTTTGTGTTTTGTATTTTTTTTACTTTGTCGTCCATATGGCCATTGTGAGCATAAAGAAATACAATAGTTTTTTGTATGTTGATTTTATATTCCACAAACTTGTTGAACTCCCTTAGTTTTTAGTTTTTTTTTTTTTTTTTGAAGATTCCTTGAGATTTTTTAAGTAGACACTTAGGGCATCTGTAAAAAGGAGAGTTTTGTTTTTTCCTTTTTGATATTTATGCCTTTTATTTTCTTCTCTTATTTTATTTCAGCAATTAAATATTCCAATGTTGTGTTGAATAAGAGCAATAAGAATGAACATCCTAGACGTGTCCCCAGTATTAAGGGAAAGCAATGTTTTTTACCACTAGTATGTATTAGACGCACCTCCAAGCATCCCTGGGGAAGCAGAGGCACCCTCGGTAGCCGCCGCTGCAGCCACGCGGGTCTGAACTCATGGAGGAGACATGTGTTCCCTCCATCTCGAGTCACAGAAGGACCCTGAAGGCGCCTGCACAGCTCACCACTGTGAGGCCACCCTGGCCCTGCCCAGGCAGGAAACTCAATCTAGTTTTGCTTTTTGATTGATGGTTCAGTTTGGATTGTTTTTTAAACAAGGATCTGAGAAGTAGGGAACTTAATATTTGCCCATTCTTAGAGTGAATTCCCAATTCTTAAGGAAGAAGAGAGGTATTAAACAAACTGATTTAATTAGCATAAGATTCTCAGTCAGGTGTGGTGCACTCCTATAATTACAGTACTTGGGAGGCTGAAACAGGAGGATCACAGGTTTGAGGCCGGTCTCAGCAACTTAGCAAGACCCTTTAGATTCAAAATAAGTAATAAAAGGGCTGCGGGGGGAATGCCCCTGGGTTCAATTGCCAGTACCCACCCCAAAAAAAGAGGAAATATACTTCCTAGCCAGGCGTGTTGGCACATGCCTGTAATCCCAGTACTTGAGAGGCCGAGACAGGAAGATCGCAGGTCTGAAACCAGCCTCAGCGACTTTGCTAGACCCTGTTTCAAAATAAAAAGCAAAAAGGGCTGGGATGTAGCTCAGAGGTAGAACACTCCTGGGTTCAACCCCAAGAACAAAGAGGAGGAGGAGGAGGAGGAGGAGGAGGAGGAGCCACGGGCTGGCGCTGGCACACGCATATTCTTTAGTGTGTTTCCTGCCCAGAAGAAAGATGCAGTCAACAGTCAGCTGTAAAAAGACCAAGAGGAGTTGTACAGTCAAGAATGTGAATGAATGAATCTCAATCTCTCTTTCTCCCTCCCATTCTGCTTATTCTGTGCAACAGTCTCCTGGGCAGAGATCTTATCCAAGCAAGAGAAAGCGAGCGTATGCTGTGGCCTTCCCGAGCAAGGCCTGTGGGTTTGGGCCAGGAGCAGGAATTCCCGGCAGAGACACCAAGGCGGCTGTCGGAGACAGGAGCGGCGGCAGTACAGAAAGCCACTCTGTTCCTGGCCACCGAGGAAGGTCGCATGGCACGCACACACGGCCCTGGAAAGAGGGATGTTTGAGAGGAGTGTGTTTTTCCCTAGAATACACAGTACTCTTATTTCCTTAGGAGTGCAATAAAAACGAGCCACGAATAGATTGCCAAATGCAGCTGGGAGTCCGCACAGGATATTTATCTCCGCGGGCTGGGCTTGCCTGGATGGGTTGCTGGGACCAACTTCGAATGCTCAATAAATCACAGTGAAAGATTAAAATAAGAAAGCATGTGCTGGACGTGTTGGGAAGGAGGACTCCATGCTGCTATTTTTTCCTGCTCAGAGACTTCGCATGGCTTTTGAATGCAAGAGAAGATGCGACTGTTTGAGGTGGGCAGCAGAGGCGAGAAGACGGTTCGTGACTGGAGCTTCGGCTACAGGACTTTGGTGGGAGGAGTGATGGGGACTGAACCCAGGGTCATTCTACCTCTGAGCGACACCCCAGCCCTTCTTATTTTTTATTTTGAAACACGGTCTTGCTAAGTTGCCCGGGGTCTCACTAAATTGTTGAAGTTGGCCTCCAACCTGCCATCCTCCTGTCTCTGTCTCCCAAGTTCTGGGATTACAGGTGTGGGCCACAGCACACAGTGCACATGCTATATTAACTGTAAACAACAACAAAACAAAGCAAAACAAAAAATAGACAAAAAGAGACAATTTCCTTGGGACACAAAAATTCTTAACCAAGGGATCTACCACAATGTAGCCTTTTGTTTTCTGTTTCACTAAAATCTAAGAATCAGTTTCCTTTAAAAAAAAAAAAAGTAGGGAAGCCCCATCAATCATTTTAAAAATTATGAGATATATTTGTGAACAGTAGGAAACGTGTTGCTATCTGGGTACACAAAGAGACGCTTTGCTTCCCTGGTCTCTGTCCCACATTTGTAAGATGAGAATACCTTTTTTGTTTAGAGCAGGGGGTTGAACGAGACAGGAATAAGGAGCCTTTTCTAGCTTGGAAGCTGGCCTTGCCTGAGCACCCAGTGCGAGGCCTTCTTCTGGCTGCAAGCCTCCATGGGCAGCAGGCCTGGCCGCCGTCTCTGACTCTGGGAGCAGCGGCAGGAGGAGCTGCTGCTACTGCAGTGCTTCCTGTCCATAAGGCCTGTCTCCCCAAGCCCAGAACTGGAAGCCCACACCTCACACTTCTATGAGGGACCAAGTCATGTGCCTTAAATTCACACTCGAAGCCCCAGGATAGGACTGTATTTGGAGAGTCTTTAGGGAGGTGTTTAAGGTGAAGTGAGGTCATTCAAGTGGGTCCTAATCCAGAGTGGCTAGTGTCTTTATTGGAAGTGACCATGACACTGGCACACACAGGGAAGACCCTGTGAAGACACAGGGAGGAGAAGACCCTGCCCTGCCCAAGGAGAGAGGCCTCCGGAAGGATCAGCCCTGCCAATTCCTGGCCCATGGGCTTCTGGCCTTCCACTGTGGTTTCGGCCCTCTAGGCGCCTGTGCTTTGTGATGGCAGCCCTCACGTGCAGATGCCAGTCCCGATGCCCCGTGACGCTGGCCTGGCTGCGAGCATAGAGGTCAGAAGGTTTGCTATAGACCCAGACGACTTCTGGATCCATTTAAAAAAAAGATGGTTCCTTGCTACCAAGGAAGGTCAAATCCACATCATGATAGAAAATGGGATAAAATATGCAAAGGAAGCCAGGGTCCTCCTATCCCCTGATATACACAGATAGATGATTAGTTCTCCGGTTCCTAGATTCTTCTGTTCGCCGTGAACGTATCTTTGCAGGGAAATAGTCTGCTTCCTAATACATCAAATGATAGAAAGCAAAGCTGCGTCTCAGCCAAGAAAGAGAAGTGGACTGCAAAGCCAACTCGAAGCAGGACCCAGTGCTCCCGCCACCGCGCCCGCGTGTCCGCCGAGAGCATGCGGCGGCGGGCTGTGTGCAAACAGAGCATTCTCTTTACCCAAAGAGCTCTGGCTACATCCATCTTCCAAGGGAAACAGCTTTCCAGGGACTGACGGCCGATAAGCAATGGCGAGTGATAAATGAAGTCCTGCGTCAAAGGACAAATGGTCCCTTAAGAGCGGGAAGGCCAGAAAAATTTTGATGGTGGTTTTTCAGGCTAATGCATGTCTTACACACACACACACACACACACACACACACACACACACACACACGGACGTGCACACACATAGGCACATGTGCATGCACATGCATGTGCACACAGGCATACTTGCAAGCACATATGTGCACCACACACAGCCCGGAAACCATCATCAGCCATTTGGAAGGGAAATCATGTCCCCTCTGACCGAGCCTGTGAGCTCCTTCCTTCCTTTCTTGTGGTGGTACTGGGAATTGAACCCAGGGGCATTCTACCTCTGAGCTTTTTTGAAACAGGGCCTCAATAAGTTGCTGAGGCTGGCCTTGAACCTGGGATCCTCCTATCTCAGCCTCCCAAGTATTGGGATCACGGGCGTGCGCCACTGCACTTGGTTTCCATCCTTTCCTAGTTTGTAACACTGAGCAACGTATTCAATCTCTCTGAGGCTGTTTCCTCAAATATAGAGCAGACAGTAGTACCTACGTTGTAAGGTCCTCATAAGTACAATATGCTTTAATACAACACAAATTCAGACAACAGCGCCTAACACACAGGAAGTACTTAATAAATGTAGCTTGTTCTTAAAAACGAAATATTTTCAGAATCTTTCCAAAGAATTAAAGTCAGAATACTACAGTGGCCAGGCGTGGTGGCTCACATCTACAATACCAGCATTTGAGAGGCTGAGGCAGGAGGATCACAGGCTCCAGGCCAACCTCAGCAACTTAGTGAGACCCTGCTTCTAAACTAAAAGAATAAAAAAGGCCGGGTATAGCTCAGAGGTAGAACGCCACTGGGTTCAATCCTCAGTACCACACACACTCACGTGGGTACACACACACACACACACACACACACACACAAGAATTAGAATATCGTAGTGATCCATGCCTATCCATGTTTATAGCAGTGCAATTCACGATAGGCAAATTATGGAACTAACCTAGGTGTCCATCAACAAATGGACAGATAATAAAAATGTGGTAAATACATACAATGGAAATTTTATTTAAGCGTAAAGAAGAACAAAATCATGTCATTTGCCATAAAATGGGGAGAAGCTGAGGATATTTTGCTCAGTGAGATCAGGCAGTCTCAGAAAGCCAAGGGTCCTGGGTTTTCTCCCATATGCAGCAGCTAGAAGGAAACAGGAAAAAAAGGGACTTTAGATAAATGAGAGACCAGAAGAAGAGCAGAAGAGGACTGGGGCAGAGAGGTGGGGAGTAGAAAAGGGAGGACCAAGGAAGGAAGGACACGGTTCAAATAATGCTATGTGCACGTATGAAGGCATCACTACAGATCTCACTAATGCAGACGGGGCGGGAGGAGGCAGCGGGTGGGAGGTGGAGGGAACGCCAGCTGCTATGTGTGTGCATGCTTGTATCACTTTGAACCTCACTGTGCTCTATGATCACAATACACCTATAAAAGCATATTTTTTAAAATGTGGACTGTTCGTTGCCACTTTCTGAGGTTTACCCTCTAAGTCCAACTGCTTACCTGTTAAAATCTGATTATATGTGCCAGCGAATTCCAAGGAGACAGCTCCGAATTTGTTCTGCAAAGCTTAGCCACTGTATCCAGTTACTTTAGCTCTCTGCTTAACAGGAACAACCCCAGCTTAAGGAAAGGAAGGGGGGGAACTCTCCCTTCCTGCTGGCGACTTGTCCCTTTCTCCCCAGGCATGGACATCCGGGCAGCAGTAGGAACAGGAGCCAGGTTCTGGCGGTTCTGGAACCTCTCTCCCTCCCACGCGAGCCAGCGCATCTTAGGCATGAGGTGAAGGGCAGCTTCGCCAAGTCTCCCGCTGGAAGAACACCAGCTGTTTTGAAACAAAGCACTTCCTGGCAGCCAAGACAGTCCATATTAGTCAAAGTTCTGGGGAGCTTTCTCCTGCCTCTTCCTGGGAAGTCTCTCTGTTATGCTTCAGACTTAGAAGGTCCCCCAGACCTCATGTCATAGACAAGGCAGCCATGTTGGGGGTAGGGCTCGGTGGATGGGGAGGGGTCCCTGGGGTGTGGCCTTGGGGACCTCCCCTTGTTTGCTTCCTGCTCCCGGCCTCCATGATGTGCGAGCAGGGTCCCTCCACTCATCCTCTGCTTCCCGTTGCCATGCCCTGAGGTCTGCGGACTTCACCCAACCTAACATGAACTAAAACACCAACAACCACTATAGTCTGGGAAAGTTTGGCTGCTACAACAAAAAGCCCCAACAACAATCTTGTGGCATAACACATGGTTGGTCATTTCTCTTGGACCCAAGGGCAGCTTTCTGGGCTGGCCCGTAGCTCTGTTCACAAAAACCTTTGAGGATCCGAGCTCCTCCACCTGATGCTCTACTGTCCCTTGAAAGGCTGAGAGGTGGCAGGAAACCCCTTTGTCTCATGGGAAGAGGCTAGGGATCTGTTTGTACTTCTTACATCACAGACCCAACGTGTCACATACCCCGTTTCCATGACCATCCCTGCCAACAAGGCGGCTGAGGCCGGGTCTGGCCGGGCAGTCATGTGACAGGACAGTAGGGAGGACAAGAGCTTCAGGGACCAGAAGGAGATTTATCACAACTCCATCACAAATGGATAGCCTTCCCAGGAATAGTTCTTATGGAACTTGTACCAAAATATCGAATGTTGAAATTCATAACCAAAAGAAGCAAGTGACATGCAGGCAGCCCTTTCCTGCTCCACAGGTTTAAATGAGAGACATGGTAGAGCAGCCCCTGTGACCCACTTAAAGCCAGTAGAAAGAAAAACAAGCCCCTGGTCTTGCACAGGGCAGGCGGCCAGGATGACAGAACTATGAGGCCAGAAAGTATTCAATAAATGTGGAACACCATTCCTAGTTCCAGTCCAACCCTGCAGCTGACTGGCTGGTATATGGACTAATCAATTCTAATCATCAGCTTCTCTTCCTTAGAAAATCTCCAAATACCTTCAGAAGGTATCGTTAGGAATGAAATTAAATAACAAATATAAAAGCAGACTGGAATTCAGAAGGCAATAAATGTTGGATGTGATCAGAAAAGAAAGGTAGCCCTGCAAACCAGAGGACGCACAGGTGGAGGGAGTTCTGTCCAGACCACTGTCTACAGTTGAAACAAGCCCCAAGGGCTGCTGTACACCAACGGTCATGGCAGCAGTCAACTGGAATGGAGATTCCCATATCCTTTCAGAGGAAACATTAAGTAATTTTCACAGCTATTTACAGGATGACTCCCAGAGTGCTTCAAAATGTATTTAGTACAAAACTTACCTGTGGCACTATTGGGGCGGGCATGGCTTTCAAACCAAAGCCTTACAGAAGATACTATGCAAAGCCTAAGGTAAGTAGGGGATGGGAGTCCTGTAACTGTGTACTGTTGCTCTTGGCGCCATAGGGGCTTTTGTAAGCCAGTCACCCTTTGCGGTGTATCCATGTATCATCCAGCTGTTCTGGTTTAGATGTAGAATGTCCCCCAGAGAAGTTTGTGTGTTGACAATCCACCAGTGTTCAGAGATGAAATCACTGACCCAGGGTTCTAACCTTATCGCTGAATCAATCCACTGATGGATTAATAATTTGAATGGATTGACTGTGTAGTAGCTATTGGCAAGCAGACCATGGCTGGAGGGGGGGTCACTGGGAGTGTGGTTTTGGGGACGGTATCTGTCCCTGGTCCCTTCCTTTCTCCCTCTCTCTGCTTCTGGGTGCCATGAGCTGAGCATCTTTCATTCATTATGTCCTGTCACCATGATGTCTCTGCCTTGGAGCCAACCACCTATGGACGGAACCTCTGAAACTGTGACCCACATAAACATTTTCTCCACTAAGTTGTTCTTGTGCATTTTGGTCACAGTAACAAAAAAGTGTACTAAAACACTAGCACTTTTAGTAGGAAACATCAAAATGTACCAGTGTTTAACCTAAATAAGGAATGACTTGATTAGCCATTATCTGGTTACATTGGTATATATACACACCATGCTACAATGATTTTTAGTATGTATATTATAGGCAGCAACAATTCAAATGAAGGACTTGGTGAAAAAGACATTTAAAAACCTGAAATCCAGAACAAGAGACACTACCGGATTTAATTAACATGGAAGGCTTCCACAACGAGGGCTTCGTTTTTGTTTAAACTCTGACCAATGAAAGAAGAAAAATTTTAAATTCTTCCATTTAATTTGAAATCACAGGATTCCCCAATTAACTCACTATAGCCAAATCATGAAGACCATCTTTAATGATAAGCCATTGGTGGCTCCCAAGTAGACTTGAAACTTATCACCCTCTTTATATTGAGGTTTACTAGTCTCTTCTAACTTCTCCAGTACCTGAGAGTCCCATAAAAATTTCTAAACCTATCGACAAACCATATCCCCCTGCCTCCATAGCCAGCTTCTTAGAAGCTTCCTCACCATCTACAGAGCATCAGTTAGTTTGTGCCGTAGTGAGTTTAAAGCAATACTATTAAGAGGAAGCTCCCCCAGTCATCTGCAGCAGTCATCCTGCTGACTGCACCCATAAAACCAGCGCCAGGCACACTTGGGTCTGGATTGAACGGTGCTGCTCCGGGGGAATCCAGAGAGACACATCCCTTGGGAAGCTTCACTGGCACAGGATCAGGTGATAAACCTTTTCCACATTCTGGATACTTTGGGGACATAGCAGAAGCCACACCAGGCTCTGCACAGGGACCTCTGGCTATGGTGGGACTGTAATGTTCCTGCAAGCAATCGCAGTTTTAATAAAAGACTCTCAGATTTGCCAAACTAAAGCCTTGACCTCAGGCAGGAGCTGACTTCCCCAGGGATGAATGAAGAAGGACAGTGTATTCGATTCCTCCTGAGCTCTCCCGAGACAACCCAGGGTCGTCATGTGGCCCTGGAAAAGTCAATAGTTTATTAAAGTAGAAAATCTCAAGCGTAGCTAAACCGTTTGCACAGCTGAAAGAAAAGAACAAGTGACACTTTTCCGTTCCCTGTAAATCCAGCGGGGACTATGAAAGGGAAAGTGAAGGTCCCAGGGTCTGGAGGCGAAGTCCCCAGCAAGGGTTAAAGGGAAGGAGCACGAACAGTCAGATAATTGTAGGAAGCTGATTGTCCACAGTTCAAACCCAACGGCCACCTGTCTCATCATGTCATTCTGATGACAGCGCTGGTTGGAACTTTTTATTGTTCAACATGATCTATCTGTAGTACAGGACATGATTTCACTGGACAGGATACAGCGCCGGTCAAGGTAGGCAAATGCTCGAACACAATGGGAATGGGGGAAAAAAACTGATTTCCAAAGTTTCAGAGACACCATTGGAAAGTACACTTGAATAGAAGCTAAAGCCCTGGGGAGACTTTCGTGAGCTTTCTGGAAACGTTAAGATTTTCTTTTCCATCAGTGTGTGAGTCCACTTCTCCCTACAACTATGACCAGAGATCATCAACTTATAGAGAGAAGAGGTTCGTTCAGGCTGTCAGAGGCTTCCATGCACAGCAGGGTGGGGGGCTCTGGTGGGGCAGCCCATCCTGGAGGAGTACTTGATGGAGCAAACCTACACACCTCAGGACCAGGAACGAAGGAGAGACCAAGAGAAGCGACTGAGGTCCCACTAGTGCACTGGAAGTCCTCCCGCCACGCCCCCCTCCTGACATCTCCACCACCTCCCAGGAGCGCCATGCTGAGGGCCAAGCGTTTAACCAAGATCAGACTGCAGCATGCAGGGAGATGAGAGAAGGAAGGGGAGATACGATTGCTCGGGGAAAGAAGTAAAGAAGAAGGATCAGGAGATAGATGCAGGGTAACCCCTACTTCCTGTTTAAAGCAGGAGACAGAAGACACGCGTAGCTAGGGGCGGTGGCGCACACCTGCAATCCCAGTACTTGGGAGGCTGAGATGGAAAGATTGCAGATTCGAGGCCAGAGTGAAGTAGTGAGGCCTTGTTTAACATAAATAAACATAAATAAAAATAAAAAGGACTGGGATGGAATATTATGCTAAGTGACATCAGTCAGTCTCAGAAAGCCAAGGGTGGTATGCTTTCTCTCTCTCATATGTGGAAGCTAGAGAGAAAATAGGAAACAATTGAGACTTCAAATACGCAAGGAGAGAGACCAGTAGAATAGTGGGAGGGGGCGTGGGGAGGGGCAAGGGGAGACTTGATGGAGGAAGAGGTTCAACCAAGCCTGGGTACATGTGTGGCCCTGTCAATACCAACTTCGATAGTATGAAGCAGACGGGAGGGAGTGGGGCAGTATCTGAAGGGAAACGCACCAGGTGCTGTGTGCGTGGATGCTTCCATCATGCTAACTCTTGATATAATGTATGGCTGGGGCTGGGCTGAGGCTGAGGCTGGGGCTGGGCTGGGGCTGAGGCTTGGGGCTGGGCTGAGGCTGGGCTGAGGCT
>PVJS01035740.1:0-20832 GCA_004027185.1 Glis glis | reverse complement strand
AAAAAAAAAAAAAAAAAAAAAAAAACAGAAAAATTAAAAATACAAAAGGGAGTTGGGGATTGGGGGAGTAGCTCAGAGGTAGAAAGCTCTTGGTTTCATCCCCAGTACCAGAAAAATAAATAAATAAAAGGTTATTTGTGAGCCCTCTTTGAATGCTATGTATACCTGCTGGTTGTAACTTATAAAAAAAAAACAGGGTCATCCACTTTATTGAAATGTTCTTTATAGATGAAACCTAAGGGCTGAGGATGTGGCTTAGCGGTGGAGCACTCGCTTAGCATGCATGAGGCTCTGGGTTCAATCCCCAGCACTGCAAATAAATACATACATACATACATACATACATATAAACAAACCTATCAGGGGTCATAGACTATAAGGAGACTTGCTTTCTGATTTAAGCTCAATATCCCAGAATTCTCTGCTACGTAAAAGGCTCCTTTGGATGAATCTTATTCATACTCCAAAGCCGTCACTCCTTACCTGGTGGTTGAGCCAGAAGCTGGGAATTTCTGGTCGTCCTCGATCTCTCAGCACATTGTCCTTCATGCTTTCGACACAAGGGTGCTCCCGCACCTTGGAACCAAATGGAGGCTCGTAATCTTTTACTTCTGCAAGAAAACAGGCAAAGACAGACCCGCTGAGAATGGTGTGTGCAGCCAACGGATGTGAGCAGGTCTCCATGCCTGGCTGGCTGGGTGGCATGAGGCACTGAGGCTCAAAATGCATCTGTAATTACTCTAAGAGCAATTAAAAAAAATAATAGTGGGTTAAAAAAAAAGATGGAAGGAGCGTTTGGGGAAGGATCCTGGGAAGTATTCAAGAAATGATGGTTGAGTGCTAACTATGTGAGAGGCATCGTGCTAGCAGATGGTAACAGAGTGGAGAACGAGACAGAAAATGCCACACAGCTCGTGCATGCATCGCCCCAAAGGGATGGAACTGATTCTTGGGAGGTGGAAAAACCATACATATTACAATGGTTTGTGGTCCTCCAGAGGCCTACAGTACAGAAACAGATTTACTATGTGGTGTTGAATTTCATGGGGACATTCAGCCATAAAAAGGCATGAAATTATGCTACATGCTACAACCTGGAGGGACCTCGCAGACATTATGCTAAAGGAGATAAACCAGACACAACAGGACAAATATTGTACGACTCCGCTTACACGAGGTACCCTGATGCTATGATTTGAATGTCTCCACCAAAACTCACGTTGGAATTGAATTGTCATTGTGAGGCATTAAGAGGTGAGGCCAGGTGGGCCTTTCAAGAGGAGACAGGTCAGGAGGACTCTGTCTTCTCAAATGCATTAATCCTTTTGTAGATTAAGAGATTGATGGACTAATGAGTTATTTCAAGAGTGCATCTGTTATAAAAGCCAGTTTGGCTCTGTGTCTCATATGGGACCCTCTCGCCTTGTGGTGACATGCACTGCTTCAGGACTTTGCCGAGTCCTCGCCAACAAGAAGGACCTCACCAGAAGCCCAGCAGATGCTGGTGCATTTCTCCTGGATTTCCCTGTCTCCAGAACCATGAGGCAAAATGAACCTCTTTCCTTTATAAATTACCCCACCTCAGGCATTTTGTTATAGCAACACAAAACAGACTGAGACACCTGAACAGGCAAATGCATAGAAACAAAAAATAGAAGCTGGGTGCAGTGGCACACGCCTGTAATCCCAGTAGTTGGGAGGCTGTGATAGAAGGATTGCAGGTTTGAGGTCAGTCTTAGTAACTTAGCAAGACCCTGTTTCAAAATAAAAAATAAAATAGGGTGGCAGGTGTGGCTGAGAGGTAGAATGCCCCTGGGTTAGATTCCCAGTACGAAAAAAAAAAAAAGAATGATGGTTGCCAAGGGATTGGGGTCTGGGAAGTAGTGAGAGGGGGATAGAAAGGTGGAATTAGTATTTAATGAGTAGTCTCAGTTGGGGAAGATGGAATAGTTATGGAAACAGTGGTGACAGTGGTACACCATTGTGAATGTACTTAATGACAGTGAATTGAGCACTTAAAAATGGTTAAATTGGTAAATTTTAAATTATATTTAACATATTGAAAAAACATATAATGATGAGGAAAAAATGTCTACAAAGGCTCCGTACGATAGTGATGATGAATCAAAGGTTGAAAAATACTGTCTTAGTGGGTGACAGAGGGGACAGCTTAACATCAACATCAATAAACAAAATGTGAAAAGATAATTCCCCTTCACTGATGCATGCTATAAAAATAACAGGATGCTAATAACCCTTCTCCAGAGCTTCAGGATTCAACTAAGGTCAACTTCTTTCTGGAAGCTTCCTTGAGCAGTCATCAAGTTGTTCTCGGCTAGATATCCTGGGCTCTACTTTAGTATGTATCCTATTTTAATATAATCACCCACTTTTTAGTCTCCCTTGACTGAGCACTTGAGGGAAGAATCCCTTTCTCAGTCTTATATTCCTGGTGCCCAAAACAAGTGCCTCCCATACAGTAGTCACTAAATAAGTGCTTTAGTGAGTATGCGAATGAATGAATGAATGAATGAATGAATCTCAGATCCTGTCCAAAGTGCCAGTACAAGACGGGCGTGGTGGCGCACGCTTGTAGTCCCAGTACTTGGGAGGCTGAGACAAGGAGGATCACAGGTTCGTGGCCAGCTTCAGCTACTTAGTGAGACCCTCCGCAACTTAGTGAGACCCTGTTTCAAAATAAAGAATAAAAAAAAGGGCTGGGGATGTAGCTTGGAGGTAGAATGCCCCTGGGTTTAACCCCCACTACTGCAAAAAAAAAAAAAAAAAAACCAAAGCGGCAGTACATAAATTCTGGATGAGTAGTAAAGCAACATAGTAATTTAAATTAGCAAATCAATGCAAATGTCATTGAGGACACAGGACAGCTTAAAAGACAGAAGACACTCCAGGTCTAAAACACCACAGAGCTAAAAAAGAAGAGTAGGCTGAATTCATATTTTTTTCCCAAAGTAAGGACTCTTTGGCCTTTACCTTTAAAATAGTCGTGTTTATGTAATCCCAGTACTTGGGAGGCTGAGACAGGAGGATCACAGGTTTGCAGCCAGCCTCGGCCCTCCGCAACTTAGTGAGACCCCTTTTTCAAAATAAAAAATAAAATAGGGCTGGGGGTGTAGCTCAGAGGTAGAATGCCCCTGGGTTCCATCCCTAGTACCTCACGCACACACACAAAAATAATCTTGTTTAATGAGTACGGCTTTCAACAATCTGCCCTTCTAGGCTAGAAATTGAAGATATTTTCACGGCAAGATGACATTTGGAAAAATGGATAGCTTATTTTGTTTTGTTTTGTTTCTTCCCCTCTCCCAGAACCCTGTTCCATATTTATCTTCTTCGGCCTCACCCAAATAGAAGAGCTGCCAGGATATTTTCTTTTTAATGGTTTGAATATAGGAACATCTGGGACAAAGGCCTCCCCTCTCGCTGAGACCTAAACAAACCACTGGTCTATTCTGTGTGTCTGCTTTTGACTGCAGGCGCTCTAGCTCTTCATGCACACTGCTCCTGGGGTGACAGCCGAGTCTAGATTTGCAATATTCTTTTTTTATTTTTAATTTTATTTTTTTGTGGTACTAGGGGTTGAGCCCAGAGGCATTCTACTTCTGAGCTACAACCCTCAGTCCTATTTTATTTTTTATTCTGAAATTGAGTCTCATTAAGTTGCTCAGGCTGTCCTCAAATCTGCAATCCTCCTGTCTCAGCCTCCCGAGGACTAGGATGACAGGCATGCACCAGCTTGCATTATTCTTCTAGGTCTCAGTTCTTTCTTCCATCAGACTTTAAATTCCTAAAGCTCAAGAGGGAGGGCTGAGTTTTCTGTCTTTCCATTCCCTGCTTGGTGCCTTAAACTTCTCCTTCTAGGCAGCAGGCATTCGATAAGTTGCCTTGATGAGTTGGGTTGAATTCAAGCACACACTGGAGCGGAGAGTCAGAGCTGGTGTCAGTAAGGGCTTGCTCTGATCTCCTTGTCCTCTTCTATAAAATGCATGGACTGAGCCAGGCATGGTGGCGCACACTTGTAATCCCAGTACTTGGGAGGCTGAGACAGGAGGATCTGGGTTCGCTGCCAGCCTCAGCTACTTAGTGAGGTCCTCCGCAACTTAGTGAGACCCTATTTCAAAATAAAGAATAAAAAATAGGGCTGGGGGTGTAGCTCAGAGGTAGAATGCCCTTGGGTTCAATCCCCAGTACCACACAAAAAAAATGCATGCACTGACCTGAAGGACCTCCAGGCGCCCCTCCAGATGTATCTCGTAATCCAACCTAATCAAAGAGTCTGAGGCTCTCGTAGGACTTGTGTAGGATAGCCATTGCTCCTTAGATATTGTGTCAGTCCACAGACTCTATTTCCATGCATTTGGGCTGCTGTGGTTGGTGTCTGTCTTGGTCCCCATTATCAAACTGAGAGCACGAGGCCCAGATGTTGAATCACAAAGACTCACAGCATTATTCTTCTAGGATAATCTTCTCTGGAAGATTATCCTTGGCTGATGCGAGCTGCCTGGCCTGGAGATTCTGGACATGGCTGCCTCTCCCCAGGGGCAGCCTGCAGCCAATGGCAAAGTAATGCGGGATTCGATGGTCCAACCCTCTTCTCTCTGCATGGGATCACTCTTCAGTGCAATTCATGCTGCAGAGAGATGAGGCTGAGGCTGGACCCCTCAAATCACAAGCTTAACTCCTTCCCACGCCCCTTTCCTGCTCTCTTACTTCCTTCTCCTGAGGTTTTATCCTCAATAAATTTTTGCACAAAAATCTTTGTGTCCGATTCTACTTCCTTCTCCTCCTCCTCCTTCCTCCTCCTCCTTCCTCCTCCTTCTCCTCTTCTTCCTCCTCCTTCCTCCTCCTCACTAAGTTGTGGAGGGCCTCACTAAGTACCTGAGGCTGGCTGCAAACCCGGATCCTCCGGTGTCAGCCTCCTGGGATTACAAGCATGTGCCACCATGCCCGGCCCAATTCTACTTCTAGTAAAGATGGCCTGGGACAGCTGTAAAGGAAGTGTCCCCTCCTTTCTCCCCAGGGGTACTCTGAGATAAGCTGCACCATCTGGCTACGGTTGCAAAGTCACCCTGAGGACGCCCTGCCATAGCCCTTTCTGAGAAGCTGAAAGAACTGAGCCAGGAAGAGCCTTCAGAGTTGTGCACCACATAACTACTATCCTGATGAAACTCCCTTGCCTTTTTAGGAAGCTTTCTCTCTTCCACTAAACCTTTCAACCATCAACAATTCTCATCCTCTTTGCTCAGAAGGGACAGGGCAGAACATGACCACGACGCAGGGGAGGGAGATGTCAGGATCCCAGTCAAGTCCAGCTGTCAATCTCACGACTGAGCGTCCTTGGGAACAAAACAAAACTCTCCACGGTGGAGACCGCCACCCAGGGCTAGTTTATTTCATTTCAAGTCTTCGTCTTCAACATCACTACGTAAACCACTGCATTTATTTTAATCTTTTAAGTTTGGTGTGGACCAAAGACGGTTTCCATGGGGAAAAGGAGAAGATGGACATATTTCTTCAAGAAAAAGTCATGAATCCTTTCTCAGAGCAAGGAGATGTGCACCTAGGTCCCCTCCTGCTTTTCCGAAGACCTTGGAAAGTGGTGAGACTCCCTGGTATTCCCAAGGGACACAAGGCTTGTTTCCCCTCTCTGACTTGTGGGACCTTTTCTAGGGAAGGGAGGTCCAGTAGAGTTTGGAAAGCCCTGGTCAAGGAGCTGGGTCCTTGGGCCCACTGAGAGGATCTGTGAATCTGCTGCTGCCTTCTAAGTTTGAAATAGAAAAGTCTGGAGTGATGATCATTTGGGCCAAACTGCATATTCCCATCCCTTGATATCAAAGCAGTCTTTCAGGATGGGAGTGGGCTGGGGATTTGGAGTGTGTGCATGTTTTAAGCTGACCTTTCTTCAGCTTCTGAGAAATGCCGTATTTATATAACGTGCATTTCCAAAACTTTGGAAAATATGCATTTGCTTTTTTTTTTTGGTGGAACTGGGGATTGAACCCAGGGGCATTCTACCTCCGAGCTACACCCCCAGCCCTATTTTTTATTCTTTATTTTGAAACAGGGTCTCAATAAGTTGCGGAGGGCCTCACTAAGTAGCTGAGGCTGGCTGCAAACCTGCGATCCTCCTATCTCAGTCTCCCAAGTACTGGGATTACAAGCGTGCGCCATCATGCCTGGCTCACATTTGCTTTTTTTCTCATTGACTTTTGCAATTTATCTTTCTTGGCTCTATTTATTTATTTATGTATTTATTTTATTTATGTATTTTTGTAGTACTAAGGATTGAACCCAGGGGTGTTCTACCTCTGACCTAAGCCCCCAGCCCTTTTTATTCTGAAACAGGGTCTCAGTTATTGAGACTGGCCTTGAACCTGTGATCTTCCTGTCTCAGCCTCCCAAGTACTGGGATTACAGATGAGCACCACTATACCCAGCTGCAATCTATTATTTAAAAAAACAGGTGTTTCACTCTGTTCACTGGGGACAAGCTTCAGGAAAAGACAGTAGAAATGAATGACAAGAAAAATGAATCCCACTTGGGTGACTTGGCCACACCCCCTTGCTCTCAAGGTCACTTGACACCCTCTGGAACTTTCTGTCCTGATCATATTGCAAATCTGAAACAAGCATCCCTTCTACGGCCCACACTTGGAGCAGCGCTGCTTCAAATGTTTCTCAAGGAAAGGGAGTTGCATCTTGACAGAGGAAAAAGAATCTAAGTGATTAAACATATTTTAAGGCTTTCAAATGAGTCAGACAAAGAATGTTGAGCAACAGTCTTCAGAGACGTGATCCAACCCTCTCATTTCACAGTTGACAAGACTGAGGCCCAGAGAGAGAGCACAGCGGATTCCGGGCAGAGCACCGAGAACTGCACACAGGGTTCCTGTTACGCTCATGAAATCGCTTTGCCTTTTTAAGAAGTTGGCATGATTTCTCCTCTCTGACCCGCACTTGAGAAAGTTCTTTCTCCTTCCACCAAGTAAACCCAGTTGGGCAGCCCCCGGTGACAGTGAGCCCATAACCAACGTGACAAGTGCATCTCTCTGTCCCCTGGCCAGGCACCCTCACCATATGACAAGGGCGACTTTATGGAATATGCTGGAATGTGAGAATGGGTTATGCAAAACACTGCCGATTATGAAAAAACAGTCCTCTCCTTAGCTGTTACTGTACCGACGTTAGACACGGACACGTGTTTGCTCTGGGTTTGGGAGGTAGGTGGGAGAAGTGGTGGTGGTGGTGGACCTGGGGAAAGAATGAGAACAGCTCATTTGAACCACAGACACCGGATCCAAGCATCGTTGGCAATAGAGTTAACGCAGTATTTTCTAGGGTTCTTCTTTGCACACTCGATCAAATGATGCCAACTGTCGGCCTCCTTTCTACAAACAAAGCAACTTAAGGGCTGAGCGGGCTCAATCCAGAAAGATTGCTATCCCTGGCTAACCTATAATAAGAACCGCCTTTAAAAAAATTGGAATTTCTTCTAAGAAAAAAAAGTAAAGAGTTTTGAGAGTAAGACTGAGTCTAGCACTTTAAAAAGTGTTAACAATATGCATCAAAAGGAGGGGTGTGATCAGTTATTTTTGTCCTGGCTTTATGGTAAACGAGGTGTGAGGACTTGGGAAAGAGAGGTTAAGATTTTGTAACTAGAGTTAACAATGACTAATCATGTCTGGAAATAGCTAGGAGGGAGGAGTTTGAATGTTCCCAACACAAAGAGCTGCTCTGATGGGTGTTTGAGGCACGAGATATGCCAATTACCTTGATCTGATCATTACATATCACATGCATGTATCAAAACAGCACACTGTACCCTACACATATCTACAATCGTTGTGCATCAAGGAAACACTTCCATTAACATCATGTACATATGTAAGAATATCAATGTCAACCTCAATATCTTGTATGGAGAAGGGGGGATGGGGAGGGAGCCAGGGGAAGCCCACCAAGTGCTGTGTGCATGTATGTCACCATCACTATGAACTACAATATGATGTGAGACTATAATGCACCAATAAAAGTATGAAATTTTAAAAAAACATATTTAGAAAGATCTTGTGCCTCATTTTCGGTACCCACACAGTGAGGAAATTCACAAGTGCCCTTCATTAGTCCTTAGTGCGATATCACAGGGCAGATACACTTCCTTTGGACTTCCTGTCTGTCACACTGGCCCAGCGCTGAGTGGGGCAGGCTTGGGTGCTGAGAGGTAGCCCATCCACCTTGACCCGGAGCAGCCCCACACCAGGGACAAACGGGAGCTGGAAGATCAACACCCAGTGTCCACAGGACGGGGTGGTGTGAGTGTGGGCGTGTGTACTAGGTTGCCCGCAGTAGTGACCCTTTTGACAAGACACCCATCACAGGCTTCCTTCCCTTTCCTGACTCATTTCCTTATTTCCTGAGCAGCATCTCCTTCATTCTTTTCCCAAATAAATGACTTGCGCTCAAATTCCTGTTCCAGGGCCTCAGTCGCCCAACCCAGGACAGATGGCTCCGGCACAGAATTACTGAATGGAACCCGAGCCCAGCGAACACCCCAGTGTTTCCTGGACGGCCTCAAACAGCAGCTTTCTCAGAAGCCTCTTTGTTCCAGCACCTGAGAACGACTTTCATTTCTACCTCCCCTGGCCCTGCCTCTCGCTGTAGTCCTACGACTGATGGAAGCCATAGCTGCCAGGCCCTTGCAGTCTCTTCTAATTTCTCTCAGGACATTTCTCAGCTTCTCTGGAGGGAAGCGGAGCTTGCCCCTCTTCCCAGGTCTGCAACACTGGAAGGGCAGGTCCCGGGCCAGCTGTGGCATTCTTCTGAGCCTCAGCATCTGGTGCGCAGCTGTTGTTTTGACTGTCGTTCCCACTTAGCGGGACGGCAGAGCTGATGAATTTCCCCCAAAGCAGTACCCCTGAGTTTTTACATTTGCTTTCCAAATGGCGCTCCCCCAAAATCCAGTCAAGAGAGGCCTTCCCCTCCTGGTCCCTCCTTTCTTTTTTCCCCTCCAGTCTCTATTTCTTTTTTGTTGGGTAATTTGTGCTTCCTGCTCTGCTCACAAGCCTGACAGCGCACCGAGGAGCTGCTCCTGGAGTCGTGTATCTGCTCCTTAAATCCTCGCTCAGCTGCCGGCGTGTGTCAGCTTCTATTCAGAGGCCTAAATGGCCAGGGATTTGGAAGGCGGTTTGCTTGCAGGGCAGTTCTGGCCTGCTTGAAGGGAATGTGGTGCCCGCTGTGTTCATGGAATAGGGCCTTGGTCTCTTGCCTTTAGCGCCTCCCACGCACCACGGGACACTTGCAGGGACACCAAACAAACCCAAGGCCCAGGACAGAGAGTTCTTGTACGAGAGAGCCAGTCTCCAGGTCTGTCCTTGCTGAATGGCCATCTGATGTCTTCTCTCCTTGATAAAACACGAACCCATCACCTCCTCCTGTCTTTCTCCCTCTTCAAACAACTGTGGAGAATTGGTTCTTGGTTTTCCTTTTGTAGTCTTCCAAATGATTAATGTGTCAGAAATAACACCTTCTGTCATTATCTGTCCCCTAAATCTACTTTATTTTCCTTTCTAAAATCATCACACCCACCTAGTCCCTCCCCTAACATCACATTATATATCTATTTGCTTATTACTTGTCTTTCTAGAATATTAACACCTCACTAGACTCCCCATCCCTTGGGGGAAAGCCCTGCTTTTTAAACTGCTGTACCCTTAGCATTTTAAATAGTGCCTGAGACACAGTACTCGATAGAAATTTCTTGAGTGAGTGAATGAATGAATGAATGAATGAATGAATGAATATATCTTTGGCAGGATAAGGATAAGGAATTTATCATAGATTTTAAGACGCTGATGCTGTCGCATGTGCAGAAATGAACAACCTTGGGACTCTGTTAACAAGAATGCGCCCAGAAGAGACAGGAAAATCAATTGATATGGACTTTCAGAAGTCAGGCCATCACTGCGTGATCCTCAAGCGCATGCGTGTCTCACCAGGTCTTTCTAGAAAGGTTTTGCATCAGTGGCCGGGATGCACACGGTAGCTCTGATACCCATCCGTAATGATAATGGTACTCATAGCTACTATTGATTGAACATATTACCATCAGCCAGGCCAGGTCTGCACCGGGACAGTGACAGCCCGTGGGCCACAGAGCCAGACAGCGCAGCTTTGATTCCTGGCTCCACCACATTTCCATCTGCCAAAGCCTCAGTTTTTCTCATCTGTAAAATGAGGCTAATAAAGGTACATCTCTCAGAGCATCTTCGGTGAATTAAATGAGCTGATCCATGCAGCAAGCCCCAAACCCACAGTGGTTAGTATTTCTTCATGGCTTTCTCCTCCTGGACCACACCTCCATCTCCCAGATAGTCTTTCTTTTCACTTACGGTAACCCATCTTTCAAGCTCCCCGGTGGAATTCATGCCAAGCGGAGCTGTGGAAGTTGGCCTCAGAAGAAGCAGTTATCATCTGTTTACGCTTTCCCCCCTGATAAGAGGGAGGCTTCTCTAGGGAGCTGCTGTATCTTTCTCCTGTTTCTCCTCTGTTGTCCTGCATGAGGAGAGGCTGACTGAGAAAGAAAAAACTCAACAAGACACACCGAGTCTCAGTCTTCCTTCAAGAGCCAACCTCGCCCTGCTTGCCTGACCCTCGCGTCAGAATCCTCCCAGCCATCCCTTTCTGCAGCTATTATTAGACCTGAACAGTACCTGCCTGTCAAAAAGCGCGGCTCAGTGTGCCAGTCCCAGGAAATAATAGCACGAGACGGAGCCTAGTGCTGAGACAGAGCCTAGCGGTGAGACGGAAAGGCGTCTGTCCTGAGGGATGCAGACTGAGGATACCAGGTGGACACGAGCCCAGGGAGGCAAGGAGGGCTGGGCCTTACCACCCCTGTGAAGAGGAGGACTACACCACAGGAACAGAATAGAGCCCCTTAGCGGCAGGAGAGGTGGGGTTTCATGTTCTTCTGTGACAGCTTCTGTCCTTAAAGCTTCATATTCTGCGTCATTCAGCTAGAGTTTTGCTACTTAAATAAAACAGGTGGAACATTAGCTGGCCTCTGTTTTATAGTAAAACAGTGATCAATATTCATCACACCGTAAGGGAGCATATTCCATATTTCCTTCTTTGCAATGAGGCTGCCAGAGAAAAAGCGGTTATTACATACGTTGTATTTTAAGTCGCAGGAATGACGCCGAAGCTTAAGAAAGGCCGTTTACGTCTCTCTCTCTGCCTTACACCTTCTCCAGTCTAACATCAACTGGAGGGACTTACTATTTACTTAATAGCAAAGTCAGAAACACATTTGCATGTGTAACTTTATGAAAGGCAAGGGGAGGATCAAAGTCCTTTTCTAGCAGATTATAAACTTCTTGAGGTCAAGATCTAGCTTTCTGTTTGTGATTCTAAAATAGCTAGAGAGCCGGGCGTGGTGGCACATGCTTGTAATCCCAGTACTTTGGGAGGTAGAGACCGGAGGATCCGGGTTCGCAGCCAGCCTCAGTTCGCTCTCTCTCTCTCTCTCTCTCTCTCCCTGTCTCTCTCTCTCTCTCTCTCTCTCTCTCTACCTAGCGAGGTCCTCCACAACTTCGTGAGACCTGGTTTCAAAATAAAGTATAAAAAAAATAGGGCCGGGGGTGTAGCTTAGAGGTAGAACACCCCTGGGTTCAATCCCCGGTACCTCAAAATAAATAAATAAATAAATAAATAAAAATAAAATAGCTAGAGAACTATTTTAGTGGTGCATGCCTATACCCCCAGTTCTTGGGAGGCTGACACAGGAGGAACACAGGTTCGAGGACAAACTCAGCAATTTATCGAGACAATCAGCAACTTAGCGAGACCCTGTTTCAAAATAAAAAGGGGTGGGGATATAGCTCAGAAGTAGAATGTCCCTGGTTCAATCCTTAGAACCAAGTAAAATAAAAAAAATTAAAAAAAATATAAAATAAAATAATAAAATAAAATAAAATGTAGCTAGAGAGAGGGCAACACAAGATACCCCTGTTTGGAGGAAACCATCTGTCTTCAGGCCTCATGTGCTTTCCAAAGGACTCTAATGTAAAAGAAAAGTCTCTGAAATTAACACTAGAATAAAAGATGTCTTCAAGGTTTCTAAGAGGTACCAAAAAGCTCAAAACAAAACAAAACAAAACAAAACAAAAACAACGAATGCTTTTAGAGGAAGAGGCCAGCATAGGAGAAGGGGCTTACTACATGTGTTCACACGCTTAAATCAAGTGGGGACGGATACGCAGCCTGGGTTTCTGCAGCCTGAGCAGAGATGGGAAAGAAAGACAGGACTGTGGGCTCAAGATCAAACAGAATCAGAACCAGGATGGCCGTCTTCCGGTTCCCCAAATGCTGTCTGTTCTTATCATAAAGGTTATAAAAGTTTTTTTTTTTTGAGACTAGCTGAACAAACTCGATCCTATTCCTTCCTTAGGAAAACTTATTTATCCTGCATCCCTTTTTAGAACTCGTAAAAGTTGGTGAATGCACAGCGCTTCCTCGGTTAGCCTAAATTCTTCCAGACTCAGCAAATATCAACAGGAAAGAGCTTCAGTCATGGATAACAGTGAAGGCCCGGAGCTCACACAGGGCCTTAATAAGCTGGCTGCACTGACAGAGGGTGCAGCTCGTGTTCATAGGATAACGGGGCTGAAAGCGCAGGAGGCGAGACTGAAATCCAGGTCAATGTATTCTGATGGTGACAACAGTGTCGTCTCTGACGCGACTCATATCGGCCTAAAGATTCACTTGGAACTGTCAAAGCTTTCAAGCAGAAAATGATTCGCAGAGACTGAAACTCGGTTAAACAAATTTCACTGCGCAAGGAAAAACAAAGTTACTTTGGGCAGTGTGGTGAGGAAAGAGAGACCAGGCAGGGAAACTGGAAAATGATAGGGTTAGACAGATAGGAAGGCCCATCTCCAATGCTGGGGGGCCCAAGAAGATAGAAGATGGTTCAGCAAAAAGCAGGGAAACAGGGGGTGAGCGGATCCATCCTGGAGGGTCAGCTATACATGTCCTAAAAGGGATTAAAAAGTCAGAGCCAGCAAAGGGGTCACCTGAACCTGCCTTGGACAAGATGTTAGGTACTTTGACCCTGTAACCAATGCTGTGGCGAGCTGAGCAACAAAATAAATAATGACAATATTGGAGACTTAGAGAGTAAAATAGACACCCACGATTCCAAGCTGATATAAATCCATCATTAAAGAAAAAAGAACAGGGAAGTTGAGAGAAGAAACAGAGCTTCCTTGTAGTTGTATACTTATTAATAAACAAAGGAAGAAGAAGAACAGAAAATCTCCAGTAAAGCTGGGCGTGGTGGTGCCTGTAATCCAAGTACTTGAGGGGCTGAGATGGGAGGATTGCAAGTTCGAGACCAGCTTCTGCAATTTATTTATTATTATTACTATTATTATTTGCGATACTGGGGATTGAACCCAGGGGCAAGCTATACCCCCAGCCCTAGTTTTTATCCTTTATTTTAAAACAAGGTCTCACTAAGTTGTGGAGGGCCTCACTAAATAGCTGAGGCTGGCCGCGAACCGGGATCCACTGGTCTCAGCCTCCCAAGTACTGGGAATATAAGCCTGGCTTCAAACTTCTGCAATTTAGCAAGACCCTCAGCAACTTAGCCAGACCCTGTTTCAAAATTTAAAAATAGGGCCAGGGGTGTAGCTTGGAGGTAGAATGCCCCTGGGTTCAATTCCCAGTGAGGAAGGAAGAAAGGAAGGAAGGGAGGGAGGGAGGGAGGGAGGGAGGGAGGGAGGAAAGGAGGGCCTCCAGTAGGCAAGCATTACAGTAATAATGGTAATAATTATTGATGTATCCTCAAATTAGTTGGCCAAATTATGAAAAGGTCTATCATATTTATTCATCAGGTGTTTAGTTAGGTGATAGGTTAAACTATCTTCCATTAAGGTAAGTACAATTTACAAGGGAGAAACCTGGCAAAGACAATCTGAAGCACGTGCTCAGATTTAACTTCCGACCTGGGCGATCCTGCACCTCCTGATGTCACGCGCTGAGAGGGGAGCAACATCCTATTTGTGGCATTCTTGCCCCAAATGCATGAGCTCAGTCTAATCCTGAGAAAGCATCAGAGGACTCCAACATGAGGCACAGTCTATAAAGTGACTGATCTGAACTTGTCACAAGGCATGGACAGGCTGAGGTAGAGGAAACCACGGTGGCGTGCACCTTACGGCGATGTGTATCCTGAACCAGCTCCTGTAGCTGAGAAGGATGTCTTTGGAGACTTAGAAGTTCAAGGAAGGGCCATAATTCATGAAGAGCACTGTACCAAGGCTAATTTCCTGTTTTCCATAGCTGTATACTATGATTTAGATGAGATGTTAACACTAGGAGAAGATGGGTTGAAAGTAGACAGGAACTCTCTGCTATTTTTGCAACGATTCTGTAAGTCTAAAGTTATTGCAAAACAAAAAGTTAAAAATAGAATGAAGTTTAATCTGACTTCATTTGGCAGCCGTCCAGGACCAGGCTAGGATGCCCATATTCCTCAGGTAAGACCTGCATGGAAATCATTGAGAGCAGAGGAGGAGGGTCAGAAAGGGGGCAGGGGAGTGGGGTGGGACCCTGAGAGAATCACAACAAATGCTATGTGCGTTTGTATTCATACTTACCTTAATGGAAGATAGTTTAACCTATCAACCTCACTATTGATTCTCACGATGATGTATAATTACAATGCATCAATAAAATATATTAATAAAAAAGGAAAGGATAGAGGAATGGAGACATCTGCCATTCCCTCCTCCTGGACCATCTGTGGACAATACTCCCCAAAGCAATAGGCTTGCCGCTGCATCCGGGTGATTCTCACCTTTATACATTCTCATGGTCAAGAGCAAGTGTAGTTTCTGACAACAGTGAGGATTTGGGGAGCAATTTGCTGAGAAGATACAGCAAGGGATTCTGGGGAGACCACACAGTGTGTTTAGGGAGAATGCTCAAAAAAGAGAAGAAGTGCTGAATTTGGGGACAAAAGAGCAAGCAAGCTGGACCACTGGGGTTTATAGAGGAAAGGCAGGAGAAAAGCTGGTCTCTCCATCAGCCTTGGAGGCCTAACAGTGAGAGGATGGTGTTCCTCAACAACCTGTCTTTCCTAGATTTTTCAAAACTTAAAAGAAATATCAAACCATTCTGCTTGTTTTGCCCAACAACAACAACCACCACAACAAAAGTTATGTCTATACAAGTCAAATTTTTTCCCAGACCTTAAAATTCAGAAAACCTTCAAATATAAGAAACAAAAGTCAAATGCTTATCTGAATATTATCCACTTGATAAAAAGAAATAATTCTTATACCTATTAGTGTTCATCTCTTGCTAGGTATGAAAATATTTATGAGAGATGCATCAAGAGAAAAGTAATGATATAAAGCCCTATCAAAGGAGGGTTATGTTCCCAACACGGCTTTCAGCTTAAAAACTTTGCTGCTGAGCATAATTCCAAATAGTTCTGGAATGGTTGTGTACCACCAGAGCTCCACTAGCTCGTGTAGTTCACGGCTGTGTGGTTAACCCCTAGAACCAGGCTTGAAGCAGACAACACGGCATCATTTTGCAGGTGGGTCTACCGCTGCTCCACGAGAGTGGTCCATACGTACCTCCCACCGCATTACAGCGAGACGTCATTTCCCAGAGTACGAGAGCCATGGAGTAGACGTCGGTCTGCTTGAAGGACTCGACATTCTCCAAATTCATCCTGGATTCTAAGACTTCTGGGGCCATGTATCTTGCAGTTCCCACCTAAAGCAAAAACAGACATTGAGGTCTATCACTTAATTCCAGGTGCATCTTTGTTTTTACAGGGTTGCGATGCTGGTCCCTTACATCTGTAGATGCTCGTTTAAAAAAACAATTACTGTGATTTTTTTTAGATCATGAGAACTGCACAGAGAGATACAGCACATCTGGCTACTTTTAAAAATAGATGTTCTCTCCCTGAAAACCCCTGAAAGACTATAAGCAAAGGCTGCCAAAATAAGGCCCAGAACTGCCTTACATACCCCCATGATCTATCCCATCACACTGTTCAATAACATTCTTACAGATAACCTGAGAGATATCACAACATCTGATAGCTCGGATGTTTACTTTTGCTTTTGCAATTGAAATATTTTTCATCCCTGAAACTCCAAGGCTTATGATGAAAAGAATACTCATGTTTTGATCACTTAAAAACTGTTTTAAGTGATCTTTAACTGGTTTACCCCGTGGCATGTTCCAGTGTGCCAAGGATGTAGCATCACTTTACCAATCTCTACTAAAGTAAAATCATAGGAAAGTATTTTCATAAGTCTGAATCACATTATATGTGTCATGTAGTTGTAGTTTGACTTTTAGACCTGGGCTACTCTCTACTGCCGATAATATAAGAACATGGGCTCCCTGGGATGAAGGAGAAAATATTTTTCAGAAAAACATTTCCCACTTAAAACATATGATATTTGCATTATGTACAGATTCACTAAATAAGAATAATTGTCCTATCATCCCAAGGATCTCTGGAAGGCCAAGCAATGTGCTATTATCATCACAAGGCACGTTTCTTATTGCTATGTAGAGAAGAAAATTTCCTTTCTCACAGGTCCCTGCATGACTCATTACCCTGGCTCATCATGTTTGTGTCTCTGCGTGTTTATCTCAACACCGCGTGCGCTGCCATGGATGCAGAGGGCTGATTGAGCAGTAACTGCGTGCTGCAGGAGCGTGCCCTGCACCTGGCCAGAGATAAGCATGATGTTCTTGCTGGACTCCACTGTGTGGAAACACCAGGCCCACCATCCAGAGAGGATATCCTGGTAATTCATAATAACTTTCCAAACGCTCCTTAGCCAAAACGGTTTCCATTTCAATCTGTAAGAGTGTTCCCAAAGTAGAACCTTTCGCTCACTCAACAAATCCTTATGGGTCACTTTTATTTTCAAGTGTAGACGCCTTGGGTGACCACACAGATGTGCATTCGCGCTTCAAGGGGACTGCCTTCTAGGATCTAGAAACCAACATAACTACCCGTAGTAATGAGTAGAAAGAACCAAGAATAATAAGAGAGGGAAAATAGAGAATTCAAATGCCAACAGCGCTCGAAGCAAAGAAAACATTCTTTGCAGATGGAAGAGAAATGAAAATTGATTGACTCAGGGAGAAAAAATGTCTGTTCTGAGTTGGGAAGGACTTGAAGACAGGAGGAGAAATCCCATCCATTACCAAAGGTGCCCAGGCTAGATCCTACTTTGGCTAGGTTCCCTAAATAAGCATGCAGAGTAGAAAGCAGCTTGAGACAAGAGATACGGTGGGGTGAGGCCAGGCGCAAGGTCGAAGGGATCTAGTGCCAGCTCTAACTTACCTGCCCGCTGTTAGCCAGGTCATCCACAGACAGGGTGGGGTCCAGGCGTAGGGACAGCCCGAAGTCACACAGGCAGCAGGTCAGGTCGTTCTGCACCAGGATGTTGGAGCTCTTGAGGTCCCTGTGCACGATGGGCATCTTGGGCCTCCCGCAGGGGGTGTGGTCGCTGTGCAGGTGAGCGATGCCCCGGGCCAGGGAGCTGCCCAGCTGGCGCAGGTCCTCCCAGCTGATGACGTGCCGCGTGAGGTACTCCTGGAGGTTGCCCTTGCTGTGGAAGGCGGTGATCAGCCAGTACTGCTTGCCCAGCTCAGTCTTGCGCTCCTCAGCCGTCAGGAACTGCAGGATGTTCTCGTGTTTCAGGTTGATATCTGAGAAGATGTCCTTCTCGGTTTTCCAGGAGGCGTACTCCTCGTAGGGGAAGATCTTGACCGCCACAGTCTCAAACTGCTCCGAGGTGTTCTGCTTGAGCTTGGCCTTGTAGACCTCGGCGAAGCGGCCCTTGCCCACCAGGGTGTCCAGCTCGATGGGCAGCAGCTCGGTGTTGTGGTTGATGTTGTTGGCGCACGTGGAGCTGATGTCCGAGCGGTCGTCTTCCAGAATGATGGCGCAGTGCTCACTGAATTCCAAGAGCTTCTTGGGCTTGCTGGTCTCCCAGGACGGGCTCAGCTTCTGCTTCCGGTGAATGCGGTAGCAGTAGAAGGTGACGATGACGGCTATGGCGATTCCCAGCGGCGGCAGGAGGCTGATGCCTGTCACTTGGAATATGACTCCTGGCCAGTCAGGGTTGCTGGTGGTAAATTCTGATGGGGGAACAAAATGAGGGAGAGAAGGGGTTGGGTTTAATGGGAACCAAGACCATGCCACAAGCATCTACATGTGTTAGTATCTATCTACATAGCTTTTGTGGATACTATATTAATTTTTTTTGGTAGGAATGCTGGTGCACACTGTCCCTCCTTCTCTGCCTCGGTCAGTCCAAGAAACATCTACTTTTCCCCCAAACTCCAGCCTGTCACTCCCTAAGGGAAACCTAGGATAATATGGATTATTTTATAGTCTTATCACTTTTCCTACAAAACATTTCAGCACACTTTAAGTAAATACATTTTGGTTTTGTTTCCCTATCTTTACCTACACTTCCCACCCCAAGCAGACAGGGAACTCCATGCCAGCAGGGATTTCTTCACTACTATAAACAGCATTTATCACCCAGAAGGTCCTTGATATTGTGCAATAAAGATAAAACATTTACTCAGTGTTAACTAAGGTCAAGGCATTGCAAGAGGCATTGGGAATACAGACAGAAGGATACAGCTCCTGCCTTCAATAAGCTCCTGTAGGTCAGGCATGGTAGCCCACGCCTGTAATCCCAGTTCTTGGGAGGCTGAGACAGGAGGATCATAAGGTTAGAGGCCAGCCTCAGCCACTTAGCAAGACTTTGTTTCAAAAAAAAAAAAAAGGCTGGGGGTATAGGTCAGAGGTAGAATGCCCTTGGGTTCAATCCCCATTACAAATGAATGAATGAATGAATGAATGAATGAATAAACAAACTTGCATATGTTCTGCTGTGGGTTTTTGCTCTTTTTCCAGGCTCCAACTCACTCTTCTCTGCTCCCTATTCAGACCCCCTGGAAGCATCAGTTCTGGGTTTGTGAGTGGTGGGGGGTCTCAAGGGAGGGTCTCTTGGGAAGTCTGTTACCTTATGTCCACACAATATTCCTCTTTTCACTGTGCGTGCAATTTGCACTTTCACGGGAGAGGGACAATTAATAGCAACAACGGAAATGCTGCTGCAAAGGTAAGCGACCTTAAAGAGGGAAACGCAGCCGGTGATCTGACTCAGAACACCGAAGCAGCCCCCGCGGGTTGATGACAGAGAATCCTTAGCGCCAGACATCTAACAATAATATCTTATGCACCAAACTTTGGCTCACATGAGCCGTAGTGGGCCGTGGTTGGTTTTCCTCTTGGGAATAAAGACACGGGTAGAAGCGTCAGTGGACAGGGGACAGGGAAAGGCAGATCGGATTCAATGAGAGCTTGTGCTTAGTACTTCCATGGTCAAGGATGCCAGAATTCTATTGTTTCATGTGTAAGTCACCTGCCCTTGGAGGTATGCATGAATAAGAAGGTCTCATGGTCAGATGTCAGATTCCTTCATTAAATACATCACTACTAGCCAGGCCTGGTTGTGTATGCCTGGACTTCCAGTACTTGGGAGGCTGAGACAGGAGGATCATGAGTTCGAGGCCAGGCTCAGCAATTTAACGAGAACCTCAGCAACCTAGTAAGACCTTGCTCCAAAAGAAAAATAAAATAAAATAAAATAAAATGGGCTGGGGGTGGAGCTCAGAGGTAGAATGCCCCTGGGTTCAATCACTGGTACCAAAAAAAAAAAAAAATCACTACTGAGTGTCTACTATGAGCTCAACACTGCCCTTGAAGAGTACTCTGAAGAAAAGTTAAAACATCACACAAATGCGGAGCAGTGTGTGGCACTCTGGGATAGGAGCTAAGCGTGTGGTGCAGTCTGTGTACTGGTGGAGTGTGAAAAGACTTAGAGAAACACGGAAGGCACTGTAGTGAAGACAGCCTTTGAGCTGGTCTCTGACAGATTGATGGGCAGAAATAGTGTTATGTCAAGACGAAAGAAACTATAACCTATCTGAGGATTATTCCCAGAATGGCTCTGTATAGGGGAAGAGGAAGAAAAACGCTTGGTAAGTGGAACCAGACTTCATGTCAGAGAAGGGGTTTGTAATTATACAATTGGCAGTCTAAACACACTGTAGGTATTTGAGAAAAAAAACCCAACCCAAAACCAAATAAACAAAAACCCAAAATAAAAAGCACACATACAAAAACAGTGTTGAGAACAGAGTCCTGGTAGAATGGAGATGGTCACCATCTCTCAAAGGGAACTCATTAACTAAGTGGTCCTTGATACCGTCACTTAATGAAATAGTCAGACACGAAGTCCGCGCATGCCAATTTGGAATGTGTAGCTATAAGATGATTTACTACCAGTCCTTAATGTAAGTCTAAATGGAAATGTCAACTTCCATTGGTTGTCCATTCTACGGTCATAAAGCTATTTGATGCCACTAGAAGTGACCGCAAACCCTCAGACTCTCAGCTACTCGGAGAAAGGAAAGATCGTCATTGTTCTGGGGAGAGAGATATGAATGCACTTTAAAAAATAGGAAAAGGGCCAGGTGTGGTGGCGCACGCTTGTAATCCCAGTACTTTGGGAGGCAGAGACCAGAGGATCCGGGTTCACGGCCAGCCTCACTCAGCTCTCTCTCTCTCTCTCGCTCTCTCTCTCTCCCTCTCCTTAGTGAGGTCCTCCGCAACTTCGTGAGACCCGGTTTCAAAATAAAGTATAAAAAAAATAGGGCCGGGGGCGTAGCGCGGAGGTAGAACGCCCC
>PVJS01035739.1:0-20831 GCA_004027185.1 Glis glis | reverse complement strand
TATTTTTTATACTTTATTTTGAAACCGGGTCTCACGAAGTTGCAGAGGGACTCACTAAGAGGAGAGAGAGAGAGAGAGAGAGAGAGCTAGCTGAGGCTGGCCGCGAACCCAGATCCTCTGGTCTCCGCCTCCCAAAGTACTGGGATTACAAGCGTGCGCCACCACGCCCGGCTGGAGGGAGTAGTAGATTATTCTGGTCTTCAGGTCCATGCTAGTATTTGGGGAACCTCTGCAAGGCTGGATAGAACTTTGCTGTCGGAACATTCCATGAAACAATTTCTTCCCTGTTGTTGTAACACCTCGCAGGGCTCTCAGGATAATGGGACCCTACTCTCCTCTGCTCTCTGGGACCTTCTGTGTGAAACCACTGCTGGCATCTGGACCTCCCCAACTTCCTGCCTCACCCCCAGGAAGGGCTCACCTGCAAACCTCTGGATGGAATAGCAGCCATTGCTCATCTTTTCTTCCAGATCTTGCAAGTAAGAGTTATTTCTGCTATCTTACAGGCCCAAGACTTCTCTACTCCAAGCCGGGGCCTCCCTCCTCAGCTTTCTGCAGCCACACCCCTTTCCTGAGACAATGAGCATGGGACAGAATTTGACGGGGGTATAAGGGAACAGGGCAAAGTGTGGGAAGGGGAATTATCAGTGGATGAAAAATATTAATATTTTAAAACACTAACCTGAAGTTTTGTCTGGGTTCCCCTGCAACTCAGACAGAACCTGTAAAGATAATGCCACTAGTCACACAGATTCAAAAGGAGAGCCTGGAGCCTCTTTCTGCGTTCAGGATTTGGTCACCTCTTTGGCTTATGGGTAGGAAGGAGTTCAGGCACAGACATGTGTGGGAGCAGCATGGTCTGTGAGGAGCCCAGTGCTCGGTCACACTGTCCACAGCAAGGATTCCAAGGCCCCCTGACATCTAGACAGAGGACAAGATGAGAAGACCTTTGAGGCCTCCAGCCTGATCAGACGGTCCTGGAAGAGGAAGAGCTGGAGAAGTTCCCCTCAATTACACACAGCAATGTGGAGCTGTGAATTACTGCATACCCGTCTATGCACTTTGGGAGGCTCTGAAGGAAAGAAGGAGAGCCAGGTCATGGCCAGGTCTTGAGAGTCATTGCTGCCTTGGAGAAAATCTGGGAAAGAAGGTCACTCTGGTGAGGGGTCAGGAAACCCTGTCGGGTGTGGGAGGGTGGGAGAACAGGGAACATTTACTCTAGAGAGGAGACATTACTAAAGGGCAGTCAGGTAGGGGAAGGACTTGTTCTGGGACTTCCTGTAGGACCCGAGGAACACAAGAAGTCAGACTTTACCCCACTGAAGGAAAGTGTTAAGGATTTGTGTGACAGTGGAAAGACCTCCTTAGGGGCAATGAGTTCCTCGTCGGTGAGATGATGAAGCAGATGATGGATGGTCTGTCTCACACCAGCAAGGGTGAGACAGACCCTTAGATAGAATATCAAATGAGACCCTGGAGGCCCCTGGCCCACTGGGATGTCATGATTCTCCACACCCACTGAGTTCTGGTATCTTCTACCTCATTTGTTTCAATTCCGCTAACTCATACATAACTTGTGGCGACGCAGACAGGTGCTGTCTGGAGACATCACCAACTGTGAAAAATGAGTTTGCGGAGGGAGAAAGAGCATGAGATCACAAAGGAAGGGCTTGCCCTGCTCTGAGAACAGACTGTTTCTAAGCCCTCCTTCATATGTAAGCAATCACCATGGTAATTGACATCATTGTTCACTCAGCTCACCACGACCTCGCCTCCCCCTCTTTCCAAGAAAATCGGGGCTATCAGGTACGAGATCTCAATTTCTGGGTGTCCTCACCCTCAGCTCCTGCCCCCTCCAGGCTCGTCCTGCCTCCCCACTGCAGCCTCAGAGGATGAGGTGTCTCTCTGTTCAAAGCCAACTGGCCCACCTGCATGCTTGACCTCCCGTTCTGCTGCCTCCTCCAAGTCATCCTTCCTTCTCCTGGATCTCCACCTTTCCCAGTCCACCAGCTGCTTCTCCATTCTCTAAAAATATACTCAGCCCTCTCATGTCCAAACAACGAAAGCCTCCCCGTCCTCCTCTAGCTCCAGTCTAAATCTCCTTTTTCTCACCTACCCTCTCATAAGAGGAGTCCACGCCCGCTCTGCTCTGCTTGCTCCCCAGCCACTCAGACCTTAGTCCCTGCAAATTGGTCAGTGGATATGGCTCTTAATTGCTCTTACTGATTTTAATGACCCTGAATGACAAATCCAATGAACATTTCTCAGTCCTCAGCTCTTGGTTCTCACTGTTTTATTGAAAAGTATTGAATGCTTCTTTTCTGGAACTCTTTCCGGTGCCCCTGTGAGGGGCAGGCTTGCCTCAGGTCTCTGGTATTTTTTTCTGCCCCCCCCCATAGGATCTGTGGTAGACAGTTTCCATGATGGCCCCGGAAGGCGTCCATCTCCTGGAGTTTATCTTGCATGGTCACCTCCCATGTTATACCAGGGCCAGAGAATGTGAGCGATAGAATTTGGTGGAAGTGATGGTATGTCATTTCCAAGAAAAGGCAATAAAAGACAATGGGATTTCCATCTTGGCCTTCCTCCAGGAGAATCCATCTGACATACATTGAGGACCCCAGGCAACCCAAGGAGAAGCCCACTTGTTAAGGAACTGAGTTTTCTAGCCACTACACAGCGAGGAACTAGACTCAAACCAACAGTCATAACAGTGAGCCTTCTTGGAGGTGGATCTCATATCAGATGAGATGGTAGCAGCCCCAATCATTAGTTTGACCACCACCTCATGAAAGACCTTCAGTGAGAACCAACCAGCTAAGCTGTTCCCAGATTCCTGACCTCCTGAAACTTTGGAAAAATCCATGTTTGTTGCTTTAAACTACTAAGTTTTGGGGCAGCTTGTGACTCAGAAACTAGACTCCCTTCCCTTGACCCCATTCATGAAGCACCATGAAATGTTGCTGCTCCCAGGATTCCACTCTGAATCACCTCATTTCTTATTCTTTTCACTCCTGGGGGGAAAACATTATGAGTTGCCTATCCAACCCCACTCCCCATTTCTCCCTTGCTAGAAAAATCTACCTCCCATAACTGAGGCTGAAAATATCAGATATCTACTATCTCCCTTGCAGCTAGAGTATGGACACAAGATCCAATCTTGGCCAATGGGGCCTGAGGAGCAGCCTGCTGGGTGTTCAGAGAAAGGCTTCTCTTCCTGGTAAAAGGAGATTAGGGAAAGACTTCTCTTTGCCTTCCAGCTTTTAAAAATCATCATGCAAAGCACAATGCTTGGAGCTACATGCCATTTTGGGTAGTGCACTTCCACGCCATTGTCCTTCTTGGTCCCATCAAAAGTAAGCACTGGAGAATAGGCCCTCCTTGGTGGTGAGTAGTTTTCTCAGTAAAATTTGAAAGCTCAACAGTTAAACCTTGGAAAAGGCCTTTTAAGTCCAGGGTTGTGGTTTTTTTCTTCAGTATAACTCACTAACTTTTTTCAGTATAACTTAAAGACATAGTAGTCTTTATCTACTTGATTCTCGACAACTCAGTATTATCAATAGCCACATTCATGGTTTTTTATTTTAGACACACATTTAAATTTTTCTTTCTTTTTTTGTGGTATGGGGGATTGAACCCAGGGGCATTCTACCTCCGAGATATCCCCCAGCCCTATTTTTTATTCTTTATTTTGAAACAGGGTCTCACTAAGTTGCGGAGGGACTCGTTAATTAGCTGAAGCTGGCTACGAACCTGCGATTCTCTTGCCTCAGCCTCCCAAGTACTGGGATTACAAGTGTGTGCCACCACGCCCACCACATTTAAAATTTTCTGAATTTCTCTCTTGTCTTCATTGGCCCCCATTTCCTTTAAGCTGCTAAATTTTAGGGTAATTAATTATAGGTGACTTAAGCCTATCAGACGTAGGTGTGAGGGCTATTTCCTCGAGTTTTTCTCGAGTCAGTATGTCTAATGAAAAAGATTCACCCCAGTCCATTCAGAGTTTTGAATGATGGATACGATAACTTCACCATCAATTTGATTCTGGTTGCAGGCTCACATCTTTCCCTGGTTGCATTTAAAGTTTTTTCTTTGTCATTGGTTTTCAGCAATTTATTGTGATACGCCTTGGTGTGGTTCTCTTTGTGTTTTTCCTGATTGAGATTCACTGAGCTCTTTTGGATCCATGGGCTTATATTTTTCATCAAATTTGAGAAATGATTGGCTATTATATTTTTTCAAATATCCCCCCCATACACTCTTTCTCCGAGACTCTAGTTACAAATATTTAAGACCATTTGTCCAACAAGTTGCCGAGGCAATGTTAATTTTTTTTATCAGACTTGCTTTTATCTCTGCTTCAGTTCATCTTCAAGTTCACTGGTCTTTCTTTCTGCCATATCCAATTTGCTATAAGGACTACCGGTAAAATTTTTATTTTCTAAATTGCTAGAATAAAACTGTATTTTTCAGTTCTCAAAGATTTAGTATGGCCTTTTCCCCATATATTCCACTTCTTTCTTCATTATAGTCATGTTTCCTTTAAACATTTGAATCTATTTCTAATAGCTTTTTTAAGGTTCTTATCTGAAAATTCCATTGGTTGTCTCTGGCTCTACTTCTATTGACCAATTTTTGGTTATGGGTATCATTTCTTTGCTTCTTATATCTAGTAATTATTGATTGGAAGTAGACATTTTTAATGTCATGATATCAAGTGCTGATTTTTTTTATCTTTCTTTAAAGACTGCTGAGTGTATTCTAGCAATATACTTGGAGATTAGTTTGATCCTCTCAAAGCATGGCTTTAAACTTTATTAGGATGGGTCTAGAATAACCTTCACTCTAAGGCTTGCTAGTTAAGCTCTACTCCTATCGTATGGCCTTCCTAAGGTTTCTATTGAAAACTCTGGGTGCTCAATGGAATCTCTCCACTCTGGTTGCCCTAAACTTGAATATATCCCAATGTTTGAGCTCAGAACATTGTTCAGCTTACAATCCTCAATAATGACTCTTTCTCCAGTATTTATTCTTTGTCTGACCCATGGACATGAACTGTGCACAAGGACCCATTCCTACACATGCACTGCTTAATATTTATCCAAAGACTCAAAATGACTCCTTTGCAGTTTCTGAAGCTCTTTCTCTGAATAGCTTCCTTCTCTCCAGTATTCTGCTCTCGAATTCCAGCTGCATCAATTCTCTGAATTCTGATCTCTATCTCCTAAAACAGTGAGACTTCTGCTCTGTTTGGATCACTACTGGAGCCACAGTCTGCTCAGTGCCTCTAAGCAGAAAGGTTGGTCAGAGCTCATTTTAGTTGCTCTCCTTTTCCTGGGGAACAAGGCCTTGTTCTCCTGGTAACCCAGTATCTGAAGACTGATGTTTCATATATTTAATCCAGTTTCCTACTTGTTTATGGTGGCTGGGGGCTGGTTCAATAACTGTTACCCCATCAAAGTCCAAAGCAGAAGTCTACAAGGGACAGGTGTTAACCAGCACTTCTTGCGGAAAGCATTTCTCAATTTTGCCTTTTACCATGTAGGGTTAAGAAGTAGTTGCCTCTCCCAACCCTACAGGTACTGATTAATGTATGTTTAATTTCCTCTCATTCCTACTTGTTAAGTGGCCAATTCTTTTATGAGCCCAATCCTTTTGTGTGAAAGTTTTGCCAAACACAGCCAAAGGCTGGCATTACATCTATTAACAAATTGCTTTCTAACCTCCTCTCCTGGGACTACACCCTTAAGGTGTCTAGTGTGCCTTCCATGTTACCACAGGAAATACACTTATGGATAAACTGAGCTGGCAAAGTTAAAATATACAGATCTGGGTCCTTGATAACATATTGAGATGATAAAGACACCTCCAAATGTATTAAATGAAATAAATAAATGTGCTTATTGTCGGAGCCACTTTTAAGTGTGTTCTGTTGCTTGTAGGTGGCCCATCCCCTTCTGTGATTTCTAAGTTCAGGTTTTGCTTTGCAGCCTAGATCTTCCCTCATAGAGGCAGCTCAAATACCCACCTGCATGCTGGTCATCTCTACTGAAGTCCCCCAGGTTCCTCAAATTCAACATCCAAAATCGATCCTATTTTTCTACCTTCTAAATTGCCCTTCCTCAAAATTCTTAATTTCAGTCAGGGGTACCACTATTCACTTTGTAACCCAATGGCAGTCATTCTAGAATTCTCTCTCTCTTCTCCTTATACCCACAAATCACCAGGTCCTACTGTTTTCACCCCCTGAGCATTTCTCAAATACATCCCCTTCTCTCCAGACCCGTCACTGCCCTAGGACAGGCCTTGGTCTCTTGCCAGCTGATCCCTCAGCTTCCAATACACCCGCCACATTACTTGCACAACTTCACCCTTAAACTCAAGTTTACCTGCACCACTCCCCTGCTTGAACCTTCCGGTATCCCTATTCTTTATGTAATGAGGTCCAAACCTTTACCAAAGGCCACAGGTCGCTGGGTCTGGCCTCGCTGGCTGCCGCTGACTATCTCCTTGTTGCAGCCCAGCCACACTGAAGTCTGGTTCTATGATTCTGCTGCTTCTCCCCTTTGGGCCTGGGAACATGCTGTGCACATCCCATGCAGTGCCTCCCTGGCAGCGCAGTCTCAACCCCCAGCTTTTCTCTGACAAGTATCTATTATTCCTCTAAGAGTCTGAACTCCCCGATGGCCCCAGCCCCAGCCTCATTCAGTTCTCCTCTTCTGCACCCCCTTGATGCCTTATGCACATCCCCCTGGTTACACCTTCTTCCACCTGGCTTTGTAATCATGGTTTGCATCCATTCCCCTCCAGACCAAGCTCCTGAAGTGCCTGTCCTCGCCTCACACCCCCGGCCTCCAGCCCACAAAGGCTGTTCAATAAATGTTTAGTGACTGAATGAATTACCAAATAAATCCCTTACAGCAGGTCCCCTATGGACCATCACAGTGGAATGCTTAGTGGTTAGCTCTCTTGAGTAAGTGGATTAACTTAAAAATAATAAAACTGTGCTTCCTTCGAATCATTTTTCCACCAGCCTTTTCCTTTAATTAGTACAATCAGGGAAAGCTGTGTATTTGTGGTGAGGTTTCCATAGTGCTTCTCTCGGAAGGCATATTATATTTCCAGAAGCAAGGAATTGGGGCTTAGGAAGAGAAAATGTGAAAAGAGCATGGCATGCCTCTGAGAAGCTCCTGGACAATTGGCCCAGGCCGTGGTGATCAGGATGGGCCACAGCATCCATGAAGGGGTGACTGTGGATGGGGGGACTTGGTTGGTATCTGATAGGCCCTTCTCCAGTTGGCATACTTGTCAGAATTCCACCACTAGAGAGTCACTCCTTCAAACTGTCCGTTCTCCTTTCCTGTGGAACTCTTCAAGCCAAGTTTCCTGTGGAAGGAAGTCCCTCTCTCTTTCCAGAGATTGCTTTCTTCTGCCTGGAAAATATCCCCCTCCTTCTCTGTCTATCCCAATTGGTCCTATTTTGTAAAAGATAGATGAAATTGCTTCCCTCCCACGAAGTCCCTGCAAATCTTTCTTCTGACTTTAGGAGTGCCTTAGATCAGAAATGACATCTCATTCCCTGTCTCTAGGTGCCTGTTACAGAGCTAGGTACATGGTGGGTATTGAATAAATAAATAGTGAACTGGGACTGACTGGCTCAGTGCCTAGTTGTTTCTCCAACCTCTCACATTCCAGATGCTTCTGTTGAGGCTGGCTCTCCAGGACCCTGGTGATCTCTTATGCCACATGTTGCTCCACTGAAATGTTCTTGTTGACGTGACTTGTGAACACTTCCTGAACGTGGCTCGTCTTCTCAGCTAGGTGGTAGACTTGAAGTAGGCAAGGGCAGAGATTTTGCCTTCTTAGATTCTGCCTAGAAGTGAGGGACTGGGAGGCGCCTTGTGGATAGAAGTTTCCCAGTGGATCAGATGGTGGGGAGAAGCCTTCTAGTGTATGGTCTGTGGGCCATTTGTATCTCACCTCTGGCTCTACAGATGAGACCTGCTCCTGGTTCCCTTGCAGTGGGTGATGGAAATTTGCATACAGGCTCACCAGACAGGGGCTCAGCAGAGTCCAGTGACCTGGGTGGTCATTTCTCTTTGACCTGATGAATAGTTCATAAGGAGCTAGCGTGAAGTTGTGGGTCAGCTAATGCAGGCCTGTGCTCAGGCAATGGAGACGTCTTGCTCTTGGGTTGGCGGGTGGTGCCTTGGGGCCCGAGCAGCTCCTAGGCTGTTGAATGTGGCGCCTCAGTGAGGTCTCTTGCCAAGTCAGCTCACATAACTCTTCTTAGGCAACCTCTCCACATTCAGGTTCCCAGCTTTCCCCCATTTACATCATTCCCAATACCTCTGGCCTTAGGCTCTGAGGAAATCCCTCCCCATCCCAGTCTTGGTCTTAAACCCTCAGTTCTCTTCCCTCATGAGCCATCCCACCTCCCAGCAAACAGAAAACTTATTTCCTTTGCTCAATGACAGGGAGGGATTACTATTCTTGTCTCAACTCTGCAAAAGAGGAGGTGAAAGGACATGTTTTCATTCAATTGCTTCTATTACAGCAGGGATAGAGCAAAGGGAAGAGAGTTTAACTTCCATATTGAAAGACACGGAATCATTTCTGCCTGATAGAGTGCATGGTTGGCCCTTGATATGACTTTGATATGGAATATCTCCCCCAGAAATCTCATGTGCTGGCATTGCAGAAATGCTTAGAGGTGAAATAATTGAATCAGGGCTCTAACCTTATCAGTGGATAAATCCATGGGTAGATTAATAACTGAATGGACTTACTGGGTAGTAACTGTAGGAAAGTAGGGTGTGGCTGGAGGAGATAGGTCACTGGAGGCATGGCCTAGGGGACTATATCTGTCTCTAGTCCCTTCTCTCTCTGCTTCCAGCTGCCCTGAGCAGCCTTCCTCCACCACACCCTGCTGCCATGATGTTTTTGCTGTGGAGTTGGCCAGCTATGGACTAAGCCTCTGAAACCTGGAGCCAAAGAAACCTTTCCTCCTTTAACTTGTTCTTGTCAGCTATTTTGGTCACAGTGATGAACAGCTAATTAAAACAACCCCGATTCTTCGCTCCTCTCTGCAACCATGTCTTGCCATGGCCTTGTACTGGTGGAGAATGTTTCCTGGCCTCCTGACTCTGGGCCTGGCCACATGACTTGCCTGGACAATGGCCTACGACAGGAGTGGAAAGGTACCAGCTCCTTAAGAGGCTCCATGTGCTTCTGCATCCCTCTTATGCCTCTGTTGGTACCATGAAAGGAACTTGTCCCAGTTACTCCCTATCTTGGGAGCTTGAGAGACACCACGTGTCTGGGGGCAGAACATCCCCAGCTGACCCACAGACCTGCAGTGAGAAGCAGGCCTGAGGCAACATTACCCAGTCGAGTGCAGCTGAGCTTCAGCCAACCTCCTTGAGAATAAATGATTGCTGTGTTAAGCTACTCAGTCTGGGGCAATTTGTTATGTACCAGCATTGTGGCAATAGCTAACTGATATACCTATCCTGTCTGAAGACCAGGATGAAGGACTTACTGGGTGCACAGCACATGATGAATGCTTAGTAACTGGTTATCAGTTGAATATAATAATAGGCAGGCACCATAAAAGAGTACTAGAATATCAGAACTGCAAGAGGCTTAAAGGAACTATGGCTGGAGAAACCATTCTAGAACAGAGCTATGCATTGCCCAAGGTTCCACAGGGAATTTGCAATGGAGCTTAGACAGGCACTCAGAGCTGGTGGCTCCTCACCCCACTGCTCTGGCTTCTCTGTTCCTCTGGCCAGCTGATGATAACCACGTCTTCCTCTGCTTCCTACTTGGCCTCACACGTGAGTCGCATGTCAATGTGCTGGAATCTTGACAAATGTGAAGTGGTGGCAAGGAGAAGAAGCAGCAGGAAGGCAAGGCAGGAAGAAGGTCTGGCCAGAGACGAGACTCCAGATGCAAGCGGAGATGTTTTGTCTGTACCCACATCTCCCTCTGTGCTAAATATCCTGTGGTGGGAGCCCCCCCCCAGACCAGACCCCAGGCTGCGGGCCAGCTTCCACAGCTTGATCTCGGGAAGGGAGCTTGCTCTCAGGTGCGCACCTGTCATGGCTAACCTCTGGCTGCCTGGGGAACTCAGCACAGAGGCAGTGGAGATGGGCTGGAGACAGGTTGGGGGAAGGGGAGGGGACCAACGCTCCAGGGACGGTGCCTGCCTCTCCTCCAGGTTTGTGTCTCCCTGATGTCACTCCCAGGCATGGGGCCTGGAGAGGCACCTCTTCACACTGCAGACCCAGCTTCTGATATGCTCGCTGGGGACAGCCCACCAATCTCCCTGCTGCATCAGGAGCTGGAGAAGGATAGAACAAGGCAGGGACTTGCGGGGATTCTTTGAGTCCACTCCACCAGAAAGTTTGGGCAAAAAAGAGAGGAAAAGGAACCAGGTGGAGATTCAGCAAATGGTACAAGTCCCTTCCCATATCTGAGCCTCTGTCTTCCATTCTGTCAAATGGCCATGTTGGAATAACTGCTTTAGACAACAATTCGAGGCCTGACACCCAGTGCTAGCATTGGGGTTGGAGAGTTTCCTCCATTCCAATGGGAAAATGATAATAGCTCATGTTTATCCAGCCCTGCATCTGTGCCTGGCACTAGATTAAGCACATGCACCTATAAGCTCAGTCCAGGCTCACAGCAATCCTATGGAGGAGGTACTCCCATTGTCCCCATTTTCCATAGGAAACTGAGGCTCGGCAAGGCTCAGTAACTTATTTTGGCCACACCACTTGTCCGCGTGGGGCCATGGTTCTGGCTGGGCTGTCCAGCTCCAGAGCCTGCCCTCCTGACCTCTCTGTTGTGCCTCCAATGAGAGATTCAGCTCCCCCTTTGTTCTCTTCTTTCTGGGACCCCCTCTCTGTTCACTTCCACAGTCAATGAACTCCAGGCTTCAGGCTGAAAGAACGTGGGGTGCCTGGAAGGCATCCCTTGAATTGTGGGGATGAATGAATGCAGCCTAGTCCCCCTCTTTTTTTTTCTTATCACTAGGGATTGAATCCAAGGGTATTCTATCTTTGAGCTATACCCCCAGCCCTAATTTATTTTGAAACAGTCCCTCACTAAGTTGCTGAGGCTAATTTCAAACCCACAATCCTCCTGTTTCAGCCTCCCAAGTACTGGGATTACAAGTGTGTGCCACTGTGCCCGGCTCATTGACCTCTCCTTCTTGGCCTCTGTGGGGAGGACTTGGTGCAGATGTTAGGGGACGTGGAGGATGGTCCCTGCTGTCAGGGTGCACGCTGACAGCCTGGCTGGCGACCTGCGGCTGACCCAGGATACTCTAGCATCTTGCTCATTTTGGACTCCTGGACAGTCTGACATGCAGTCGGTGGCTTGGGGTTGTATGCTGGGGAGATGAAGAAGCAGCTAGGAGCCACAGTGGACAGTGGTGCCCAGCTGCCCTCATGAGGCTGGGAACCTCTGCCTTACTTGAGTCTCTGAGCTGCTGGAACCAAAGATAGGAAGGCACAAGCTCCCTGAGGGTGTGCCCCTGGGTGGTCTGCTCCCTGAAGGCTTCCAGGATGTGGAGGAGACAAGCCTCCCACCAGCACCCCTCCCTGGAAGACCCTCCACTTGCCTCTTCCTGGAGTCCAACAGGCCCCTTGAGCCCAAGGTCCCTTAAGGAGCCACCGTGGAGTTTGAAGGTCAAGTGTGCCACAGAGAAGTGTAGCTCAGGCTGGGTGGCTCCACGTGGAGAAGCTGGGGGTCCCCAAGGCCTTCCTCCTGAACCTGGATGCCCCTGTGTGTCAGGAATCCCCCTGTGACTTGACAGTCCAGGCATGGCGGGGAGGGGACAGGGGGCAGCCCAATTCCCAGGAGGGTTGCTCTGAGAATCCCAAGTGTGTGCCCTTGGGCAAGCCGTGGAGCCTCCGGGCCTCAGTTCCCCTTGTTTGCGAATTCTTTCACTTGCAGGTCATTGGCGGCCCTGGCAGGAGCGGGTTTGCTGTGCCCTCGAGGGCAGAGGCCGGGCTGTTGGGCTGCCCTGCGGTGGTGCTTTGCTGGGTGATCTTGGTCAGGTTGTTTCCCATCTCTGCAGCCTCCAGTCTTGTGGGTCAGCATTGCCCAGGAATCTGCCACCTGGGCTACAGGTGGCCTGGTTTCAGGGATGAGGGTGTGGCAGGGCAGGCGAGCTCTCTGGAGACCAGCAGGTGCAGCTTCCCCCCAGTGCTGCCAAGTGCTCCAGCTGGGTTCTGGGTCCCCATCGTCTCTGCTGTGTGGGGTGTGACGAGGACACATGAACTACCGTAGAACCAGTGCCTGGCACCAACCTACAACCCAGGCAGGTCTGCTTTTCATGGAATTCACTTTTTGGAGAAAATAAACTTTTGGAAATCCTCGCACAGCCTGCATTTCATTCAGAGAATTGAATGAAAGACCTGAAGTCTAGAGTCGGAGAATGCCGCCTCCAGGGCATCCCTGCTGTCCCAGCTCTTTCTCCCTCATCCTCCCCAACCCCTGTGAAAGTGGGTCCTTTCCCGGTGAAACCCAGCATCCTCAGCTCTTTTGTGTCTTCCTATTCAATCCTGTCCTTGGAAACAGGCTAATGGTTAATTTATATTAAAGTGTGAATGGCTGATACTGTGGGGCTTTGCTCTTTGCAGGGGGCTACATGTCAGAAGGAAACCAGGTCACTGGTGGGCTGAGTGACAAGGGCGGTTCTTCAAGCATTGATATGCAGATGAATAAGGAGTTACTTGTGGGCTCAAGGGGCCTTCCTGGAGGAGCCAGGGACCCCAAGGCTCTTGTTCCTCTTTGATGCCTGTCTATGAGCAAATCAGCTCTGCAGGATGCCCCTGGTGGCGCTCCTGTGGCCTCAGCCATCCCGACTGGCCTCTCATGAACCTTCCTTCTGGTAGCAGCTGGATCCCAGGAGGCAACTGTTTCGGAGGCTCCCAAGGAACCCCATGGACCAGCCCTGACTGCAGCCCAGCTTACACTCTTTGAGGCCAGCATGTGGTAACTTAGTGAGACCCTGTTTCAAAATGAAAATATAATAAAATAGGGCTGGGGGTGTAGCTCAGAGTTAGAATGCCCCTGGGGTCAATCCCTAGTAACACAGAAAGAGAGAGAGAGAGAGGTGAGGAAGAAAAAAAGAAAAAGAGTGAGAAAAGGAGGAAAGGAAGGAGGGAAATTTATGTTTTAGTGCAAAAGTTGAAATGAGACTCCCCCCTTCCTTCTCCTTTTTCTCCCACCAGCAGCAAACTTCCCAGCTGCCTAGGTGAAAGGCTGGACACCGGCTGCCAGAGGCCCTGCCTGGGAGCGGGGGCCTCTAAGCTGCCAGTGCCAAGAGCTCCGCCTCTTAGGGACAAGCTGACAAGGCCAACAGGTGTCGGCCTGTGAGTCCCCACGAGGCCCCAGCCACACTCCTGAGCATTTCCATAACCTCCTTGTGCTTACACCTCACTTTTATAACCTGTTGTTCCCCAAAATCAGAGGGGAGGAGGGAGGGCACACCCAGCCTGCCTCTTTCCTTCCCATGTCACTTTGTTGGTTACTCATGTGTTGCAGTCCCCAAGACATGGGGCCTCTTTTTTTTTTTTTTTCTTTTGACTACGGACTAAAGTCAGGGGCTTTCTGCCTCTGAGCTATACCCCCAGCCATTTTTATTTTGAAACAGGGTCTCGCTAAGTTGTTGAGGTCTCCCTAAGTTGCTGAGGCTGGCCTCAAACCTGTAATCCTCCTGTCAGCCTCCCAACTACTGGGGTTACAGGCATGTGCCTGGCAGGGCCTCTGTTCTTCACACTGTCACTGTGGCACCCACAGCAGCGCCACAGAAGGCTCTGGGACTCAGATGAAAGGAGAAGGGGTGGGGACAGCGCCCCTGCACTCCTCAGCTGACTGCAGCCACCATCATCCTCTGGCATCAGCTCCCGTGTGCACACCCACATGCCCACACTCAGGGGTGAACAATGTGCACACCACTTACGTGCATGCTCTGCACACAGGGCCGTGTTGGCAGGGACCCTATTCCTCAACACCGTGGAGATGACTCAGAGGTTGGGAGGCAGCAACTTCACAGCCCCTGGGAATGACCATGGGGCTGGAGCCCTCTGCTCAGGGCTTTTGCACAAAGAAGAGGAGAGTAACTTAGTTTCCTTGGGGCCTCAGCTCAAGGCCAGAAGGCCAGAGCGCCCCGAGCTGCTGTGTCCCTCCCAAGAGCCCGGCCAGCCAGAGGCTGAGGATGTGTGTTTTGGAGGGGGGGTAACTATGCCTGCTTCTCAGACAACACCTCCTTTGGTGGACAGACAGAGGGACATACCCAAACACAGAGAGCCGGGCAACCACGGGAGCCGGCACGCCCCGGTGCTGTCAGCGCCCTGGCCCGCCTCTTGCTGCCCTTGGCTGGGAGAACACTGTTGAGAGGAGGAAGCAGGGTCTCTGCCAGAGCCTGTCTGGCTGAGCTGGGCTGGGTCTGGACCCCCAGGAGTCCCCAGCCAAGAGACATCTGAGCGGAGACCAGCGCCAACCACGAGGTGTGGGAGAGACTGGAGAAGCCCTGCTACCTGCCGCCTGCCCCCTTTCCCAGCCCACCTCTGCACAGCCCAGTCTCCTTCCTCCACCTACAAACACGCATGCACGCAAGCACGTGCACACACACACACGCACACGGGTCCCACCATAGCTTTGGGCTTATCAGGTCCAATGCCTCCCCTGAGTTATTTCAAATCCTCACAATGGGGTTGTTAACAGGGGTTGATTTACAGACAGGGAAACCGAGGCTTAGAGATGTTACATCATGTGATATCCAGGGTCGCACAGTTAGTGAGTGGGGCAGTCAGGGTTCAGACCCGAGGTGGCCACGTCCCTTGGCCCTTTTTCCTTTTGTACGAATGCCTCTTCCCTGCGAGGGCTTCCGCCTGGCACTAACGTGGGGCTCTGGCACTGTGCTCCGTGCCCCCCTGCTCGCCCTGCAGGCTGAGAGGGAGGATAGGAGAAGTGCCCCCTTCCTGTCCCCAGCCCAGCCACTCTGGTCGCACAAGGCAGGCCACCTCTTGGGGCCCAGAAAGCGTCCCCATCTTGTCTCTCATCCAACTGGACTGCACGACCCTAAAGGAAAGTCTTCCTCTATGTCTGCAAAGCACAGATTTCGTCTTAAGTTTTTTGGGCCTAGAAAAGACCGCCTTGTAAGAAGCAGAGGGCATATCCAGGGCATATCAGCCCACCGCTCCGGCCCACTCTGGCCTGGGTGCCGCTAAGACCCACTTCCCAAGAATGAGAGCGCACTGGGCATGGAGGGCGCTCGGGGCAGCGTCTGGCACACAAATGCTCTTTAAGTCACCACCCCATGACTATCACCAATGGGTAAGGTGGTGCAGCGGAAGGAAGGTGGGCCTCCAACCCCAGCTTTCTTGGTTACTGGCTGGGCCTCAGTTTCCCCACCTTGAGAGCGAGGTGGTTTCTCTGAACACTCTCGAACCCCTGCTCCTTCTGTGCTCCAGCGTCCTCTGGGCTGACCAAGGCTTGACCCCCTAGATAATATGTGTTCCAGCTTCTGTGAGCATCTGTTTTCCCACGTCGATGTTTTTCAGACACGCTTTGCTCATCTCCACAAAGGCGGGGGGAGGGCAGGGACCGGGAGCTCCTGCTGACAAGCAAAATAGACAGATGTCCAGAGAGGTTGTGTGACCTGCCCAAAGTCACACAGCAGATGCAACACCAGAGCCCAGCTTTCCTTTCATTGCCTTCCAAAGACCATAGTGACTTATTCCAAGCTGAGCAGTGGGAGAAACAGTGCGAGAACAGAGAAAAACCAAGCTAGACGATAGAAGTCATGTGTGTGTGTATGTGTGTGTGTGTGTGTGTGTGTGTGTGTGTGTGTGTATTGACATTCCTGTCCCCCTCCCCACTGGGGTTCACCAGCTATGTGGGGGATGAGGAAAGGGTGGGCAGCAAAGGAGGCCCCGGGTCTGAAACCCAGCTGTCACCGCGAGCATCCAGCAGAAAGTGCCTAATGACTCCAAGCTGTTCTGGAACGTTCTCTCCGCCCCAGCCCCAGGGAGCTGCGGGGAGTCTGGCTGCTGTGCACAGCAGCTGCGTGAGCTGCCTGCCGGCAGTGGGCCCAGCCCCCAGGGACCACCGGTGACCACAGCCACCGGGCTACTGTGGATGGGGCCAGGGCAGGCAGCTCCCTCCTTCCTCAGCTGGGTGAGCAGGGGCTGGGCTGTGTGGCTCCCCTCCCTCCCTGCAGGCTGCTCGGCTGGGAGGGCGCTCAGAGTGCTTGCCCCCACTCCATCAGGAGACCTCAGGACCCAGGCAGGACCAGCTCAGGCCTTGAGGAACCAGGGACTCCTAAGAGTGCCCCTCCCGCCCTGCCTCCCACCAGCAGCTGGTGCTCAGGCCTCTGCTGAGACAACTGCAGGCCCAGCCTGGTCCTGCGTGGCCCCCGTGGGATGTGTGTGATCTCTGTGTGCCTTGAAAGAGCTGTGCCCATGCTGACTGTTCACCTGTAGCCTTTATCACGAACTGGTAAACACCGGTGTTCCCCCGAACACCTCCTGTGAGCGAGGCTGGTTCTGTGAGCTGCCATAGCAAATTATGGAACCTGAGGAGGGCTCATGGGAACTTCTGATCTGTAGCCAATCAGGACAGGAGTGTGGGTAACCTGGGTTCCCAATAGTGGTGATTGGTGTCTGCAGAGGGGAGGATGCTTGTGGGACTAAGCCCTTAACCTGCAGGGTCTGTGCTCACTCTAGGTAGTTAGCATCATCCTTGAATTGAAGGACAATCGATTGGGGTTCCAAGATAGAAGATTCGAGTGTCCCACACACATATCCCATGCTGGCCCCAGTTAGATTGCGACCTAGTTGCTCAGAGTGTCCGCCTGCTGCAAACACCTTTATTGGCTGACTTCCATCCCCCATCTCACTTTCCCACTCACCTACCAGTAAACCATTCCCCAAAAACAAATAAATTACTTGTACCCAAACCTTGACCTCGGAGTCTGCTTCTGGGGGAGGCCAAACTAAGATGGCGCTTCATGTCTATGGAATGGTTGGTCCTACTTTACACTGTGGGGCAATAGACCTATTCAGTTTTCAGTTTTATAATAAGTACCTATTTCTTTTGCCATTACATTAAAATATACTTATTTAGAAAAAGGTAAATATACCAGGCATGTTGGCACACACCTATAATCCCAGTACTTTGGAGGCTGAGGCAGGAGGATCGCAGGTTCAAGGTGAATCTCAGTAACTTAGTGAGACCCTGAGCAACTTAGTGACACCCTGTTTTAAAATAAAAAATAAAATAGGGCTGGGATATGTGAATCCGTCATCATTCTTACAACTATAATCTAAAAGATTGACCACGTAACTTAGGAAAAAGAAGGGTTTTTTTCAGTATTGGGGATTGAACCCAGGGGCATTCTACCTCCGAGCTATACCCCCAGCCATATTTTTTATTCTTTATTTTTGAAACAGGGTCTCACTAAGTTTCAGAGGGCCTTACTAAGTAGCTGAGGCTGGCCATGAACCCGGATCCTCCGGTCTCAGCCTCCCAAGTTACTGGTATTATAAGAATGCACCACCACGCCCAGCTAGAAGATTTTTTTTTTTTTACAGTTTTGGGTTCAGTCTATGTGAGGCCAGGGACTGTGGATCTCAGGGCATGGCGATGGGAAGCGGAGAGAGGGAGAGCACATGGGCTGTGCTCCTCACATCATGGAGGCTTGAAGCAAGAGAAATCAGGGGAAGGAGGAACCATATATAATCCCCAAGGGCATACTCCAGGGGACCCACCTTCTCCAGCTACACCCTAGTGGCCTAGACCACCACCAAGATAAAGATAAATCCATTACGATGGATTTATCCACTGCTGGGATTATAACCCTCATGACTCAATTACATCAACTCCAAACACCAATTTATGAGCTCTTCAAGGGCCATTCTATATCTAACTATAACAGTATGGCTCAGAGATAAAATGCCCCTAGGTCCAATCCCCAGCATGAAAGAAAGAAAGAAAGAAAGAAAGAAAGAAAGAAGGAAGGAAGGAAGGAAGGAAGGAAGGAAGGAAAGAAAGAAAGAAAGAAAGAAAGAAAGAAAGAAAGAAAGAGAAAGGGGGGAGGGAGGGGAAGGGAGGGAAAGGAAGGAAAATCTGCATTGGAAAGACAAGGTTGGCCACAGAGGAGGACGATCAATCTCCTTCCTCCCAAGTGGGGCGTGACAAAGATCACCTGGGGTACCCAGACGGGAAGTCCTAGGAGTGAGAGCAAAGGAAGAGGAAGAGGAATGCCTGGAAGCTGCAGGCTGGTCAGAGAGGGCTTCTTGGAGGCAAAGGAGCTGGGCCTTGAAGATGCGTTGGAATGAGACTGATGGTGAGCGGGGCTCTAGATGTCAGGGAAGCATGCCATCTCTCTCCAGGCAGAAGCAAAGGAGAGGTAGAGGTGCTCGTGGGGTCTTGGGAAGCCCCGCTGTGCTGCCCCTGTCTGGGTGATGCTGGGCAGTAACTCAGCCTCTCTGAGCTTCACCTCTCCACCTTTACAGTGGGCATCACAACCACACCTGCCTCAGAGGACTAGACACCTGTGGGCAAAGAGCTGGCCTGGAGGGTGTGGCCAGGGCCCCGCAGCTGCACGGGCTGAGTGGACGAGGACCCTGAGTGGTCCAGGTGGACTTGCTGTCTGCTGCGTGGACCTCAGCTCAGGAGGTGCCGCATGGCACACTGCCCCTCTCCTTGCTTCCAGCCTCCAAAGTCATTTCCCTTGTGGGACCCCCAGGTCCCTCATCTTCAAACCACAGTTCCACCTTGGTCCCAGGCTCTAGGGCAGAACTGAATGAGGAAACCAATGGAAAGAGAGTTTAAAAACAGTTAAGTAGATTTGTAGAGCTCAAGATAATGGCCACAGTGACTCAAGTTCAAGATGAGAGAGCTCAAAGCAGAGATATTATTATGGAGTGGGAATTCCTGGGAGACTTGAGCTGCGAGGGATTCTAGAGACAGCGCTCTTATCTAACTTCCTGTGACCCATTTTACAGATGCTCAAACCAAGGCCCAGAAAAGGAGGAGGGTTGACCCAAGGCCAACAGCTGGCAAGAGGCAGAGCAGGCACCTGAGCTGCGGGCTCTGAGGCTGGCCCCGGCAGAGCACTCCTCTCCCCTGCAGGGGCTGGAGAGCACGGCCACCTTGCACAGCCCCAGCCCCACTTCTGCTGTCCACTGTGCCTGTCCTGGCCGTGCCATCTGCCTAGCTTCGGTCTCTGCTGCCTCCTGCCCCACCTTCACCCCCCCCCCACTGCATCCGCCTGCTCCCTCCGTTCCCACCTGGTGACTTGGCTCTGGCATATTGATCTGGGAGGAGCTGCGTTGGCACGGACCCCTGTCTGTAGGACTTCCCACCTGTTTACTGGTGTTTATCCGGTTGTGTCCTGTCTACCCTTCGAGCTGGGAGCCGGAGCATGGGTCCTTGCTCCTGGGTACCATCACCCATTCCATGTGGGCTCTGACCTCTGCACGCAGCAGCCACTTTGAGATGGCCAGCCACCAGCCGATAGGGTGCTGGGCCTGCAGGGCTGAGCACCTGGCACAGATAGAGGTGAGAGGGCCCCTCAGGGAGAGGGGGTGGTATTAACAATCATCCTCATCACCGTATTTTCAATAAGACAATCATGAGTATAAACAAATGCCTGTTCCGGTGTATTTCCATTCACTCCCTACAGAGACTGTGTGAAGGCTTTATATCCTCTGCCTCGTGTGGCCATCATTAATCAGATGACAAGGTTCAGAGACGGTACATTTGCTAGAGGTCACAAGCACATGGACAGTGGAGGTAGAATTCAAATGCAAATCTCTTTGCTTCCAAATCCCCAGATTTTAAATGCCCTATTGATTATGACTCTCCTGCACAATCCACGTGCACCTCCCAACACTGCCATGGAGGGGCCTGCTCATCCCCACAACCCAGCCAGCCTCTCCAGGGACGATGGGTCCCCACCATCTCAGAACCACCTACCAGGAAACCCCAGGCCCCACCAGTAGAACTGCTGTGTCCAACTCTGATTAGTGAGGTCTAAATTAATTCAGCCTTTCAGAGGGCAAACAAAAAAAAAGTCACACTCTCTGACACAGCCATTCCCCTTCCTAACTATCCACAGACACGCAGTACTCACAGGGATGTATGTACACAAGCCCGCGGGTGCACAGTACACACATGGGCACAGATGTTCATGGCAGCACCCTGTGGGCGTGACGGCACATGTACAGATGTCCCCAGGGATGCCCCATGTGCTCATCAGCCGGGGCGGGGGGGCTCTCCAAGTCCTCATGTGTCCGTGGGTGGCTGGAGGCGGCAGTTCAAATGAATGAGGCCCACTTATATGAACTGACGTGGGACGAGCTCCAAGACATATGGCGAGCAGAGAGAAGCAAGCTGCAGAACACTATGTGAGGTGTGTATATAAAACGCCCCAAACAAATCCAAATGATACATATGTGTAAATAAACGCCAAGAAAACGGGCCATAATGATACACACCCAGCTGTAAACAGTAGTTCCCCTGGAGAGAGACCAGTTTCACGGGGTGGAGGTAAAGCCGAATGTACGCTGTTCACTCCATGTACTTGTGTATGTTTTTTGCAATAAGAATGTATTTGTGGCCGGGTGTGGTGGCGCACACTTGTAATCCCAGTACTTTGGGAGGCGGAGACTGGAGGATCTGGGTTCGTGGCCAGCCTCAGCTCTCTCTCTCTCTCTCTCTCTCTCATTCTCTCTCTGTCTCTCTCTCTCTCTACTTAGTGAGGCCCTCCGCAACTTCGTGAGACCCAGTTTCAAAATAAAGGATAA
>PVJS01035738.1:0-20831 GCA_004027185.1 Glis glis | reverse complement strand
AAAAAAAAAAAAAAAAAGAAATAAAAAGTAACAAACTACTCATATACATAAAAATGTGAATATATGTCAAAACATTATTCAGAGAAAAAGAAGAGAGAAAGCCACATTCATAGTAGGATTCTATTTGTATGAAAGTATAGTGGAAAAAACCCAAACTAATCTATGGTGACATAAATTAAGCCCGTGATCGCTTCAAGTCAGAAGCATTGACAGTATTGACTACAAAGAGACAAAAATAATACTTTGGGAGATAAGAATTGTTCTACATCTTAATTATGGGTTATATAGTATCTGCTTTGTGAAAAAGTCATTGGACTGTACTTTATAAATGGCTATATTTTATTATATGTAGATTATGCAAACAAAATAGATTTAGAATTAGCAAAAAAAAAATACTTTAGGTCTGTGTGTGTAGCTCAGAGGTAGAATGCCCCTGGATTCAATCCCCATCACTACACACACACACACACACACACACACACACACACAAATTAGTGCTACTGTGATTAAATCATGTATCCTATACATTTTATACATATTGTGCTCATGAGGTAATAGCATACTATTGATTTCAACAACATTCAGAATTTAACCATGATTTATGTTAAAAGCATGTTTTTTATGAACATTGAAATTACTCTATTTTTTTCAGTTTAACATTCCTCAATGTAACTTTTTTTTCACCTAAGTTTATGTGGCTGCTTAAATAAATTATCAAATAATTGAAGACCTCACAAGTTTGTAATCACAACAAATACCACCAGAGGGTGGGAGAGAAAAGAAATAACAACAGATAACCCTCTATACTTAAAGTGATTGCGTTGCTTTCTTGCTGCCTATAAAAAACTAGGCTTTAGTTACATATCCCAGGTGGAAGTCTTGAGGTGAAGAATTCAGTAAAGCAAGCAGTTTCAAACCGCCCAGTTTACCTATCATAAAAGACAAAGCATCTAGAATAAATGGTCACAGACTGGAGTCATGGTTTTCCTTAATTAAGTAACTCCACCAGGAAAAATGTAACCTTCCACCTACCTCCTACCCACCAACCCACTTAATTTCAAAATCAGTTCGTTACTGATAAGACGGGTTAACCTACTGGGCTGTTTTATTTGGCTAAATTTTCTGGTTAATTGATTTCCTTGTGAACAGACTGCAATTAAAAGCATCTGCTATTAGAGTAATGTTTTTTCTGTGGTGGATTTTATATGAATAGGTAGGTGGTTAAGAAATTGCTTTACATCTAAATGAGCTTTGTTATTTTGTGCATGGATGTGTGAGTTTTCCTATCCTGTTTGACTCAGGAGAGCCCTTAATGAGTTTTCATTGTTGTTGTATTTTTAAAGACATTTTCAAGAATACTTTTAGGTTCACAGTCAAAGTGAGCAGAAGATACACAGGGCTTTTTATATGCCCTTTTCCCTCTCCTGTGCATTGCCTCCCTGATTATCAACATGCCTAACAAAAGCGGTCCATTTGCTACAACTGATCAACCTAGAGGGACACATTATAATCACCCACAATCTGCACAAGGTCAACAGTTTACATTAGGGTTCAGTCTTGGTGTTGTACATTCTGTGGGTTTGAACAAATGTATTCTGACATGTTTACATCATGCAGTATAATACAGAGAGGTTTCTTAATACTTTATTAGTGTATTTTAATTATACATCACAGAAAGTTTCAAAGTGAGACAAATATACATGCACAAAGCACTTGGTGGTGTTTCCTTTCACATCCCACCCTGCTGCCCTGACCTCCCACCCCATAAATGCTAATGAGATTGGTAGTGATAGCTTCTTCGTATATGGACATAGCATTATTTGAATAAGACCCCCGAAGCTCAGAAAATGAAACTGAAAATCAATAAATGGGATGGCATCGAATTAAAACACTTCTGTGCAGCAAAGGAAACAATCAAGAGTCGGAAAAGAGAGCCTACGGAACTGAAGAATATCTTAGTCAGCTAATCCTCTGATACAGGACTAATACTTAGAATATATAAAAACAAACAAAACAACTTAACACTAAAAAAAAAACGCAATAAAAAATGAGTAATTGAACTGAATAGACACTTCTCAAAAGAAGAAATGCAAATTGCCAACATATATAGGAAGAAATAATCAACATCATTAGCAATCAGGGAAATGGAAATCAAAACTACACTGAGATTCCATCTAACTCCAGTTAAAGTGCAATCATCAAGAATACAAACAATCATAATTGCTGGTGAGGATGTGGAGAAATAGGAACTCTTATACACTGTTGATGGGATTGCAAATTAGTACAATCATTAAAGAGGTCAGTATGAAGGTTCCTTAAAGGACCAAGGAATAGTACCACTATATGATGCATCTATACCACTCCTAAATATCTTTCCAAAAGAATGTTAGAATACTATAGTAGTTCATGCATATCCGTGTTTACAGCAGCATAATTCATGATCGCCAATTTATAGAGCCAACCGAGGTGTCCATCAACAGATGAATGAATAAAGAAAATGTGCTATATATGCACAATAAAATTCTACTCAGCCATAAAAAAAAACAAAATTATGTCATTTTCAGAAAAAATGGATGCAACTAGAGAACGTTAGGCTGAGATCAGCCAGTCTCAGAAAGTCAAGGGTCCTAGGTTTTCCCTCATATGTGGAAGTTAGAGAGAAATTAGGAAGCATATGGAACATAAGAGAAATTAGATGAGAGACCAGTAGAATAGTGTCAAGGTTTGGGGGAAGGAAGTGGGGAAAGGAAAAGAAAAACTAAGGAAAGAAGCTTTTCAAATAATACAGAGTATATTTGCTACTCCAAAAACTAGTGAGTTTCTTAGTTCTATATGGCATGTCCTAAAAATAATTTAGATAATGTTTAAATTATTATTTTTAACAAGATTTTGAGAGGCAAGTCATATATACTGGTGTGTAAGATTTTACGGACCCACACATTAATGCTGGAAGAAAATTGGTGGTGTGTAGAAGAGGTCACATTGCAAATTTAATAACCAGGAAAGCCAAAATGCAAAACTAACTCAAAGAAAATAAGTGATTGATAGTGCAATCAATGTGCAAATAGGCAAGAGGAAACTTAGGATGCAGAAGGGCACCAGGACAATGGAATGTATTAGGTAAGAGTGGGGGTAGGGGGCTAATAAGTGTCAGAATGGTAGATACTCATACAGGAGAACAAGGAATTAGAATACACAATGCCAATGGCTACCATAAAGTTTCCGCTGTGCATATATTTGTAATGTGCATCAAGGATTTGAAAAGAATATTGTAGGAAAGGTTCACCTTAACAGATTTTATTTTTCCATATTTACAATATAATAAAAACCTTGAAGTTCAATATCTGTTTATTGAAAATAATTCAGCAGTCGAATGTGTGTTTCAGGGAGTTAACTCTTGGTAACTACATTTTTTTCTACTTGGCAGTGTATTAGAACATAAAATCAACCACATCTCCAAAGGACAGGTTCAAAAGTTGAATTTGAATTAAAATCAGAGATAGAAATTGTATTTTTTTTCCAGTTTGATTTGGTCACAATGTAACCAAGCTGGTAATAGTTTTCTTCAGGTTATAAATCTATTTAAAAGCAACTTCTAAAGATCGAACTTAATGTAACTAGAAAATTCTCCAAAGAGAAACACAAGCACATTAAAATGCTTCTTCAGTATCTTGGCATATAATTTGCATAATAATGACATTTGAAGTAAGTCAACACATGCTTGGTAATCATGGAGTAAATTACGCATCAAGTACCCATATGTATAACAGCAAAAATCAATAGGCTATCAAACAAATAGGTTCCATATAGATGCAGTTCCTTCTCTTTCTCTATACGCTGTTTTCATCATGGTTTGTTAATGGGAGGTATAAATGCCCACATTTAAAAGCCCTAAGTAATCTGCCTGTGATTTATGTTTGCTCTTCTCCAGTCTAGTTTAACATAATGCTTCTGATGCTAATTGCAACTTCATGGAACCATTTGGCAGAGTATCAGTTTTTGTGAAAATGCACATTGGTTTCTCTTTATATAGTGTCACAAGCTTACTCCACTCAGTCCTTATCTCATAGGTTAGAGGAAGCTCAAGCAGCTATGTAGCAGGAGTGAATATGACTCTGGTATCAAAAATATTTGCAGGGCCCTAAGAAGACCAGAGCTTTATATATGTTACATTCTTATCCAGCTGGTTCAATCAGAGGAAATGGGAAGGGATAACATCCATTGTGTGCATGCTACACAGCAGGCACATTCTACAAGCTCAATTCCTTATCACTCAAACACTCTTTGAGAATGATTTTGTTTTCATTCTCTACATGAGGGAACAGGCCTCTCATGAAGAAATTGTGTTTCACATCCACAAACCGGGTAGAAAACACTATTGTCCCATACTTAGCAATGTAATGAAGATAAATGAGATATTTCTTGCAAAATTCTTGAAAGAGCAACATTTTAAAAGCAATTATTATTTGAAAAAGATTAAAACAATCTTTGTCTTGTGTGGAAGACTATACTTTTTGCCCTACAGCAGGTATCTTAAAAAAGTTATACACAGGCCATTGGAAATGTAGGATTCATTGCACAATTTGTTTTCTATAGATTTATGTAATAGAGCTAACTTATCTGAATGACTCCTATTAAAGAAGAGATTTCAAGGTTGAAATTGCTTGCCACCTGGTCCAATTAGACAATGACTGATCTGTATGCCTAGTAATTATTTGTATTTTTTTCTTTTTAAAATATTATTGGTATATTATAATTATGCTTAATAATGGATTCATTATGACGTATTTGGGGTTTTATTTGTTTTTTATACATTTTATTTGTTCATTGTAATTATACACTATAGTGAGGTTCAAAGTGATATAAACATATTTGTCTTTCTGTATCGCAAAATAAGACCAACTGATTGTGTGGACACTGCTTTGTGTGCTTGCCATTCAAGAAGAGCTTTTGAGAGCCAGGAGTGGTGGCACACGCCTGTAATCCCAATACTTGGGAGGCTGAAACAGGAGGATTGCAGGCTCGAGGCCAGCCTTGGCAACTTAGTGAGACCATGTTTCAAATTAAAACAGTTGCTGGAGGTAGAGCTCAGAGGCAGAATGCCCCTGGGCTCAATCACCAGTACAAAACCAAAACCCAAACAAAACACAAAGCAGAAGAAAAGCTTTCAAGAACTATAGCAGGGGCATCAACCAGATAAGTGTCTTTAGAGAAATTGCATAGATTTCAAACTATTGTTTGGCCCTAAAATGGGTATAAAACGTAATGCACACAGTGGTGAAGGTCAATGAGAGAATGAGTTGTCTTTCAAGGCAACTAGAACACAGGGGCTGGTCACTTATCTTTCCACGCTTCCTTTCCCCTCCCCTAAACAAGGCAAACCAAACACTTTTCTATTTGAATTTTTTAAATCATCTTTTGGTAAAATTTTATGTACCCATATTTATATCATCTCTTGTGAAAGCCTGAACACCAAACATTGCTACAGTAAGCATCAGTAGCCTGGGACATCTGCTCTTTCTCCTCCATGTAGACACAGTATGCGAAACACCCATGATCCATATGGTGGAGAGCCACAGATGTCTTTTCTGCCCAGTAAATTCAGATGTCAGTGTTATTAATTCAAGACAGTAAAAATGAAAAGAAGAATATTTTTATGATGAATAGCTAAGTTCTCAAGTTTTTTTCTTGTCAATTAATTGACAACTTCAGACCAGGTTTATTAAAATTCAATAACCCCTGTCTCAATTTTTCACTGAGTCTGTCCCATTACCTCCTCTAACATTGTCAGTTCTACTTTATTTTATAACATGTGACAACAAGAGAAAGCAAAATATTAAATCATTTGATGTTCATTGCTGGTAAACACTTTTAAAACTTCCTATTCAAAAAATTCAGATTATTTTCTCTGGCTGCTATAGGCTTAATAACTAATAGTTCATACATCCCGCTCAGTACTTTTGAAGTAACAAACTGCCATTTTTATTATAAATTATCCTCTGTTAAAAAATGTTGTTGTTCAATAACATATTTCCTTCTCCCTGTGAAACTAGCTATTTAAGAGCCATTAGGTTTGTTTTTGTTTGTTTTCAATGCAACTCCAAATGGCTAACTTCAGGCATTGTAACTCCTCTGCTACACTCGTCTGTCTGAATTATTCAATCCCAATTAACTTCCCTGAAAATGCTAGGGCTGACATTGATTCACATATGAACTTGAGAGTTAAATGTTTCTTCTTCCTTTCATTAAATGGACATTTGTGGATGCATGAGATGCCCTCAAGTGAATCCCTTGCAGTCTCAAGATTCACACTCATTCTGTAAGGTTTAATTATCTTTAATTTATCATTTTACTTCACGACTTCTGAAAATTCATTAAAAAATTAATCTACACTCGAGGTCTTCAGCCAAGATATTGTATCCACACCACTGTTAATCTTGGAGCAAGTCTGTCTTTCCTGAAAGTGTATTTAATCTCACACCATATAAGAACGTATTAGGGATTAGGTGAACCTATTGGCAGTATGTCATCAAAGTGAAGGCAAATCATGCATCACTTGGCAAGGAATAGTAGCTTTGTTTCCCAGTATTTTCCTTGTTTGGCCTTGATTTTTAGGAGAGAGTATGTTATCAAGCATTTAAGGTATATACTTGAGGTTTCAGAAAGAAATCTTTTGATTAACCCATAACTCATATAATTTGTTAATACATCACATGCTATTCTTTTTGTAATGTTTTATTTTAAGCAAAGAAACCCCAAGATATTTCCCTAGCCACATATCTTTATATCTTTGGGTGTGACATTAATGTGATGGTGTAATGCTTACCTTGACATTTATACATTGCAATGGGTCTTTCCAATCATGAGATCTATAAGGTATCAGGCTCTGTTCTAAGTACTCGGGGACAATTGTGAACCAGACATAAGAGCTTCCTTCTCTTCCTTTGGAGTTCATATCATAAGAGAAGGCAAATAACTAGAGTGAACAAATAAACACGGTACAAACAGTGGCAAATCACCTAAATAAAATAAAACCAGTCATATAATGGAGAAAACTGCTAGTGGCCAGGTCCTTGGAGTCATCAAGAAGGTTCCTTGAAGGGAAACATTATTTCACATTTGAGCAGTGCAAGAGGGTGAGCCTAAGATTTATGTGGAAAAGTCATAAGTAGAGGGAACAGCTAGTGCAATATCATTAAGTTAGAACAATGTAGCACGTTTATGGGAAAATATTTTATATATGGGGATTATGATGGAGAAGGCAGATTCCAAACACAAAATATCTTATGTTTCATTGAAAGCTTATTAGGAAGATACTGAGTAGAACAGTTGCAGGGGACCAATCATGTGATTATTATTATTTTTTGTATTTTTTTCATTTTAGTGAAAAATAATTTGAGTAGTAAAGATAAAACAAGGAAAATGTTGCAGTTGTTTTTGTTCCATCTCATTTTATTGGTTTTTATTCCCTTCATCCAATACAATCCAATTTATCTCCCACTCTATATGCTTCCAACCTAAAGTGTTTAATATTTATATCCTCAACATTTTATTTATATGAGTGTATGAGAGTATCTTAAAAAATGAACATTACTGGTGCCATATGATTAATTTACATAGTAGTATTAGACCACAAAAGTTATGTTTTAGAGATTTATCCCTGTCTTTGTTCACTCCTCATAACTGCTATGTACTCTACATTTAACCTAATTATCTCTTGGGCTTTTTGTTACTATAAATAATGTTGTGATAAACATCCTTATAAATCCTCATAAGAATTTCTGCAGTGTAGGGGCTCAATTCCACTAATCATATCACTGCTTTCCAAAATGACCATACCAGTCTACATTCCCACCAACAGTACATGAGCTTTCCTGCTTCCCTAAAGCCTCACCAGCATTTAATAACCAAATTTCTAACTTTTTTGTTGCAGTTGTTTTGATGATCAATGTTTAAGAGTATTAAGGTAATAAGGGTAAGAAAGTAGTAAGGACTGATTATGATTACAAGTGAGGAGGGGGAGATGATATCTGTAAACAAATCTTCAGAGAAGTGGTACAGAGAAGGTAAGGCAAGGAAAATGAAAAATATTAAAATACCTCTCTGTTTAAAATAATGAGACAAAGGAAGAGCTTATAGATGTATGTTGATGTACACGTTCTAAGTTGCAGTGATAAATTAAAGATGGGAGAAAGAAGGGAAGGTCTTGAAAATGCAAGCAGGGCCACCCTTTTCTTTTAACATTCGTGAGTATAGATTATATGTGTGGGGTGGACAGTCCATGGTTAATCGCTATTAATGATATATAGTACACCTGGCATTTGGAGACTGAATCCTATTCCAAAGTTTTACATCTCTATTGAAGTGAAAGGCTTTCTCTACAAGTCACCCACCAGGTTTCATCCCTTTTCTAGGGATATATTGTTTAAAAACAATTTAAAAAGAGGCTGTTTCCTTAGTCATGTGGATGCAGCCTATTGCAAACACACCAGGCTATTTTCTCTTCAAATATTATTTTATGACCACATAGTTCATAGCATCAGAATAATCTTGGGTGTCTCAGACCATCTTTTCAGCAATTCTATGTCCTGTGGTTAGTGACCATGGAACTAGCAAGAGTTCTCACAGGGTTAAGTCACCAAATCCAAGCACCACTAGGAAAACAAAGAAATTTTAACTATTTATTGTGATACATGTTAACAAGTAACCGAAAAAATTACAAAAAAAAAGCAAATGCTTTTTTTTCTTCACAAATATGTTCCACCAAGACCACAGTGCACCCCAGGACCAGCTCCACTGAGACTCTGTTGGCAGGAGGTTTGTGGGAGTCCTCCGAGGCTTGGGGCTATCTTCCTCATTCTAGCTGCCCTCTGCATCCCTGTTCCAGTTTCCTAAGGCACAGTAATCACAGGGTATCAGAAATGTCAGATTCTTGTTTGCCAAGGTAATGATGATCTGTTCCTTAGTCGGTCCATAGCAATTAGCAGAGAAAGCATGGAGCTGTGTGCCTGACCTCAAACCACTGCTGAGCTTCCCACCTGACTGGCTTATACTGAGAGTTTTTTTCCTCTTTCCTGATCTTACGATAGTCCCGTTAAGCAACTAATATGTGTTTTATCTTCACATTTCCAGACCCCAGAATATCCATCATGCAAGGTACAGAGTCGGAAGTAGGCACAAACTCCTAAACTGGCTTTTATATTCAGGGTTCTAAAACTTGTATTGACAAACCCAATGATGAGCTATACCCAATGAAGAAAGGGAAGCGGAGAATTTAAAGGTGGGGTGATCATTAATTCCTACTTCTCCTGGGAGAGGTCTGGTCTCTTCCATTGCCCTGACATAATAATGCCTGGGTTTATTTTTAAAGGAACCCAAATTTCTAGTCCAAGGAGCTTGTCCAGTGCCATCTAGCCAGCAGTTGGCAGAACAGGTTTCAAGCTCAGATCTAGTTTTAAACCATGGTTAATCTACAACACAATAAATATGCAATTTCAACTCACAAGTTAAATTCCTGTGACCACACATTCTGTAAATTACGAGATGAAAGGGTTAAAATATATTGGATTCGACATTAATTTTTCTTTCAGATCTTTATCATTGTTACATACCATATTAGCCATGTCAGCAAAACATAAATCAAACTAGCCTCAGTGGTTTTTGCTTATTGAGAAACTTTTCCCTGCAGGAATATGTCTTTGATTGTTAACTTGTAGATGAAGGTCATTCAATGGATACTCGCTTTATAGTTAGTATTGCATTCATTCTTGATTCTGTGAAACTATGTAACTACTTTTTCAGTTTATATTTAATGAGGAAAATAAAACGAATTATTTAACACAATTTTATCAAACAGCGATTGAAGGCAAAACTGGGATGTTAATTATTTCTATTTTATCCTTTTGAATTACAGACAACCAATTTTTCATTTGACTCTTCTCTCAGGTAAATTTTGGGGTGAGGGTTTCTTTCTGAGAGTTTGTAGGTCCCCTTTGTTTTGTTAGCTTATCTACTCTATTAGCAGCGGCAGCAAGCTGTAATCGTATGTACCCAAATATAACTTTTAAGTTTTACAACTCTTCTACAACATCAAAAGAATGAGCAAATTTCACATGTGGAAGTAGATAGAACTTTTATGATAATATATGATTGGGTTGACATGAGTACAGATCTCTTAAGTGCATAATTAAAGTGTGATGTTTCATCTGACACAATTAGCTTCCTGCATGTCAGTTTATCCTAATTAACTTGGTCGAGTTTGACAGGTATCAGCATCTCTTGTCTCTGTGCCCTTGTTATATTCTGGCATGTTAAATTTAGTTTTAAAGCATAAAAAAATAGGCCACAATATCTCTGGTAAATTGAAGTCTTTCCAGAGCACTGAAATGACAGTCGCAATGTCCTTAAGAAAAAGATACCAAGGATGAAAATATGGAAACGTAACCAATTTTCTATTGAATATTTCTGCATGAATAACCTATTCAGTAATACTGAGGAAAACGTTTTTCTGATCATTTCAATGTAATGTTTATGTAGCTTGATTAGTTATGATTGTGTCGTGTAAAAAGGAAGAAAAAGACGACTGTGATAACTTCCATTTGTGTGCCTTTTGCATAGACAGCCTGAATATAATGATTTAAAATTGAAAAGTTGCTTTCAGTAGTCAATATGTCTCAATATTTCTACAAAAATAACAGTAATCAATGAAAATCACTTGACATACTTTTAAAATTTTAAATACATTTTCATAATTTATGAGAAATTCTTTGTCAATGATATGAAAATTAACCAGATAAATTATTAAGTAGAACTACACCCAAAAGATGATTAGTTAGGCTCTATAATCATCATCATCATCATCATCATCATCATCATCATTATTTATCTTAAAATTCACTTTTTTAGTGAAAATTGTCAGATAGTAAGAAATTCCAAGTAGAACAAAGGATGCAATGAATCCAAACCCTTTATGAGGTGTGTTTCCCTAACAGAGTGCCTTATTTATATATCTTTTTCATTTTATTTGTTTTTCATTTGTACATAATAAAAATCTAAACATTAGGAATACAGAATTATCAGGGGTTTTTGTGCGTGTTTTTTGTTTGTTTATTTGTTTTGGTAGTACTGGGGATTGAACTCAGAGGCATACACTCTCTCACTGAACTATACTTCCAGCCCTTTTTATTTATTACTACTACTACTACTACTACTATTATTATTATTATTTTGAAGGTACTAGGGACAGAATGCAAGGGAATTCTACCTTTGAGCTACATCTCTCCCCCCAGCCTATTTTATTTTGTATATTGAAATAGGGTCTCACTAAGTTACTGAGGACCTCACTAAATTGCTGAAAGCTGGCCTTGAATCTGTGATCCTCCTGTCTCTGCCTTCCAAGTGCTGGAATTACAGGCATATGCCATCATGCCATGCTTTTATTTTTTATTTTGAAACAAGGTCTTGCTAAGTTGCTGAGGCTGGAAACCTACAATCCTCCTATCTCAGCCTCCCAAGTACTAGGATTAGAGGTGTGCACCACCACACCTGGCAAATTATCAGTTTTTTTATAGGCTTTTGACAAGTGCCAGATTTTTGAATTCCTTGAATGATCTTGAGAAAGTAGCTTGTCAAATTTTAATTGCTCATGCTACCTCTTTGAGTGTGAGATTTATGAAATATCTGCTGATGGATGAAATCATAGTAGAGATGTGACTTCATCACAGATAGTATTAAACTAATAAAAATTTTCAAAAAATTAGCCAGGCATGGTGGTACACTCCTGTAATTCCAGTACTTGGGAGGCTGAGACAAGAGGATTGCAGATTTGAGGACAGTCTCAGCAAGACTCTCAGCAATCTAGGGAGACCCTGATTCAAAACAAAAATATTTTAAAAAGGGTTGGGGGTGTAGCTTGGAGGTAGAATGCCTCAGGGGTTTAATCCCAGGTACCACAAAAAAAAACTTTTCAAAAAATTGTAATACTTCTCAATCTATTCCATGAAACAGAAAGAAATAGGAATCTCCCAAATACATTTTATAAAGCCAACATCACATCAATACCAAAACCAAATAAAGACAGCTCAAGAAAACTACAGGCCAATATCATTGATGAACTTAGATGCAAAACTTCTAAACAAAATACTAGCAATGCGCATTCAAAATCACATCAAGAAAATTATACACCATGACCAAGTTGGGTTCATCCCAGGGATGCAAGGCTGATTCAACATGTGAAAAACAATCCATGTAATTCAGCACATAAACAGAACTAAGGACAAAAATAACACGATCATTTCAATAGACACTGAAAAAGCACCCAACAAAATCCAACACCTATTCATGCTAAAATCACTGCAGAGGCAGAGAATTGGAATAGAAGGAACATGCATCAACATCATAAAGGCAATATACAACAGGCCCACAGCCAGCATCATACTGAATGGGGAAAAGCTATGAGAGTTCTCCTTAAAAACAGGAACAAGACAAAGATGTCCACTATCACCACTCCTTTTCAATATAGTACTTGAGACTCTAGCCAGAGCAATAAGGCAAGAGAAGGAAATCAAAGGAGTATAAATAGGAAAAGAAGAACCGAAACTATCTCTATTTGCAGATGGCATGATGTTATACTTAGAAGACCCAACAAATTCAACCAAAACGCTTATAGAACTGACCAACAAATTCAACAAAGTGTATGAATACACAATCTTAAAAAATCAGAAGATTTTCTATATGCCAATCATAAATCCACTGAAAAAGAAATCCAGAAGACATTTCCACTCACAATATCCTGCAAAACAATAAAATACTTAGGAATAAACCTAACCAAGGAGGCAAAAGACCTCTATAAGGACAATTATAAAACATTGAAAAAAGAAATTGAAGATCTTAGAAGATGGAAAGACCTCCCATGCTCTTGGATAGGCAGAATAAATATCAAAATGGCCATCCTCCCATTGAATCTACAGATTCAATGCAATACCCATTCAATTACCAAGGTCATTCTTCACAGACATAGAAAAATCAGTCCTTAAATTCATTGGGAACAACAAAAAAACTAGAATAGCCAAAGTAGTTATCAGCAATAAGAACCATGCAGGAGGCATCACAATACCTGACTTCAAACTATATTACAGAGCCATAGTAATAAAAACAGCATGGCATTGGCATAAAAGCTGACACATAGACCAATGGAGTAGAATAGAAGACTCAGAAACAAATCCATACACTTACAGCCAATTCATTTTTGACAAAGGGGCCAAAAACATACACTGGAAAAAAATATAGCCTCTTCAACAAATGGTATTGGTAAAACTGGCTACCCATATGCATAAAAATGGAAATAAACCTCACTTTCTCATGCAGCACAAGAGTCAATTCAAGATGGATCAAAGACTTGGAAATTAGCCAGCGTGGTGGCGCACACTTGTAATCCCAGTACTTGGGAGGCTGAGACCAGAGGATCTGGGTTCGGTGGCCAGCCTCAGCTATTTAGTGAGGCCCTCTGCAACTTAGTGAGACCCTGTTTCAAAACAGAAGAATAAAAAATAGGGCTGGGGGTGTAGCCCAGAGGTAGAATGCTCCTGGGTTCAATCCCCAGTATCGCAAAAAAAAAAAAAAAGACCTGGAAATTAGACCAGAGACCTTGCAGCTACTTGAAGAGGGCATAGGACCAGCACTCCAACACATAGGCATGGGTAAATGCTTCCTCAATAATACCCTAAAGGCACAAGAAGTTGAAATGAGGATCAATAATCTGGGATTGCATTAAACTGAAGAACTTCTGTGCAGCAAAGGAAACTATAAAGAACCTCAACAGAGAGCCAACAGAATAGGAGAAGATTTTTGCAAGTTACTCCTCTGATAGAGGACTAATATCTAGATTAAACAGCCAAACTATGGAACCAGCAGAGATGTCCATCAAGAGATGAATGAATTACAAAACTATGGGATATGTTCACAATGGAATTTTACTCAGCCATAAAGGAGAACAAATTATGTCATTTGCAGGGAAATGGATGGAACTGGAGAACATTATGATACGTGAGACTAGTCAGTCACAAAAAGTGAAAAGTCAGATGTTCTCCCTCATATGCAGAAGCTAGGGAGAAAACGGGACATAGGAGGGACTCCAGACAAAGGAGGAAAACCTTAGATGAGTAAAGAAGTTCACCTAACTGAGGGAGATGGGAGGGGACAAGAGTACAACCACAACTTATCAATCACTATGCTGAGCATGGGAAGGAGGGAATGGGGAAGAAACAGGGTGGGAACTGGGGGAGGGCTAAATGACGTTCAGGGCTACCACCCTGAACTTCATCAATATGTATGATTACAGTGCACCAATAAAATAAAATAAATTGTAATTAGACAATGGTCTTCAGAAATGTTGCCCACTGCTTATTGATATCAGAGGAATATTTGTAGATGGAGATATTTTTGTTGACATTCATTTTAAGATTTAGTCTTCTTTTTTGACTCCAGATTGAAATTTAAAACATTTAATAATTTTGTTTATATCTAAGCCTTAATACATGAGCAAAGCTATATATTCTATGTGTTACAATGCTTAAGATACACATGTGCTTCTTTTCACTTAATTTTATTTAATTGGCCTATGGAACTATAACTCCAAAAAGTGGATACAATAAATTTTTCCATAATTTTATGATTTCATGTTGTATATAGATATCTTATCCTGAGATGACAATGTCTAATTTCAGATCATTTTACCCTGAGAGAAAAATTTGTCATTTCATAAAATACGAAAATATTGTGAATTGTTAGTTTATTTATTTATTTATATTTTTGGTACTAGAGATTGAACCCAGGGGCCTTCTACCTCTGAGCCACACCTCCAGCCCTATTTTATTTTTCAGTTTGAAACAGAGTCTCACTAGGTTGCTGAGAGTCTCACTACGTTGTCGAGGTTGTCCTCGAACTTGCGATCCTCCTGTCTCAGCCTCCCAAGTACTGGGATTACGAGCATGTGCCACCATATTACAATATCAATTAAGTCAAATTAGAAAGCACTAGCTTCATTTGTAAGAATACAAGTAATGTCATTTTTTCCAGAAATTCTTCCCATTTTTTTCTCTTTTTCATATACTTTTATTGGTGCATTGTAGTCTCACGTCATAAAATAGTTCAGAGTGATTGGGACATATGTGCACATAGCACTTGCCGAGCTTCCCCCGGCTCCCTCCCCACTCTCCCCTTCCCCATACATGATACTGAGATGGGCATTTGTAACTTCACATATGTACATAACATTAGTGGAAGTGTTTCTTTCATTAATTTTCTCCCCCCGCGAACCCTCCTTTCGGCCTCCTCCATTGCTCCACTGGGGTTTCTTCTCCATTATCTAAAGTCCCTCTTGTATCCCTATGCTTCTGCATGTAAGAGGAAACATAGGATCCTTAATGATCCTTAATTTTCTGTGGCTGGCTAAAATTTAACATAATTTTCTCCAGGTCTATCTATTTTCCTGCAAATGACATAATTTTGTTCTTTATCGCTGAGTAGAATTCCACTGTGTTCATATCCCATAATTCTGTAATCCATTCATCTGTTGATGGACACCTAGGCTGGCTCCATAATTTGGCTATTGTGAATTGTGCTGCTATAAACATGGATATGCATGTATTGCTATAATATTCTGATTTCAGTCCCTTTGGAAATATATCCAGGAGTGGTAGAACTGGATCATATGTTGGATACCTTCCCAGTTTTCTGAGAACTCTCCACAATGATCTCCATAGCGACTGTACTAATTTGTAATCCTACAAACAGTGTAGAAGAGTTCCTAATTCCCTACATCCTTACCAGCATTTACAGTTTGACTTCTTGATGATTGACATTCTAATTTGGATTAGATGGAAACTCAGTGTAGTTTTGATTGGCATCTCCCTAATTTCTAATGATGTTGAACATTTTTCATATATTTATTTGCCATTTGTATTTATTCTTTTGTGAAATGTCTATTTAGTTCAGTTTCTCATTTCTTGATTTTTTTCAGTGTTAAATCTTAAGTTCTTTGTATATTCTAGATATTAGTCCTCTATTAGAGGAGTAGCTGGCAAAAATCTCCTATTCTGTAGGTTCTTTGTTTAGACTCTTGATGGTTTTCTTTGTTGAACAGAAATTTTTAATTTAATATCATTCCATTTATTAATTCTTGTTTTAACTTCCTGAGTTTTGGGGGTCTTATAGAGGAAGTTTCTGCCAGTGCCTACATGTTGGAGTCTTGGTCCTATGCCCTCCTTTTGTAATGTCAGTGTCTGTGATCTGATTTCCAGGTCTTTGAACCATCTTGAATTGACTCTTATGCAGGGCAAGAGGTTGGGGTTTAATTTTTTTTCTGCAAATGGATAACTAGTTTTCTATTTGTTTAACCATTTGTTAAAAAGACTGTCTTTTCTCCAATGTATGTTTTGGGCGTATGTTTGTTAAAATTAAATTGGCCGAAAGTGTGTGGATTTGTTTCTGTACCTTCTATTCTGTTCCATTGGTCTACATGTCTGTTTTTATGTCAATACCATGCTGTTTTTTATTACTGTGTCTCTGTAGCATAATTTGAAGTCAGGTATTCTGATGCCTCCTGCCTGGTTCTTATTGTTGAGGATTGCTTTTGCTATTCTGGGTCTCTTTTTTTTCCATATGAAATTTGGGATTGATTTTTCTAGCTCTTTAAAGAATGACATTGATATTTTATTAGAGATTGTGTTGAAGAAGTTCTTCTTTATTTTCAACATATGAGCTGCATTTAAATGGTTAATTCACTATTGTTACTTTTTTTAACAGAGTATATCCTATACACCTAATAGAACAGCAAAAATAAAACAAAGTGGTGATTAAAAATGCTGGAACAGACTGAAGACCAACTGGGTCTTTCACACATTCTTGGTAGAGTGGCCACTTTAGAAAACATACTGGTAGTGTATTATAGAACACTACTCAGTTATCTCATTTATAGATATTTTTCTCAAATGATTTGAAAGGTATGTTCACAGATAAATCTCTATATGAAAGTTTATAGCAACATTATTGCTAATCCCAAAAAACTGGAGACAATTCTAATGTCCTTCATCTAGTAAATGGATGAACAAACCATTGTATAATCCTACAATGGAATACTATTCAACAATGACAAGGAATGACCACTGATGTGCAACAACGTGGATGAATTTCAAGCGAAAGAAGCCTGAGTCAAAACACTTCCTTTTATAAAGTTCTATTTATGTGAAATTCTAGAAAAATTGACTGATAGGAAACACACCAATGGTGTTTAAGGGATAGAGGTGGTAGGAAGAAAGGGCAGCAAAGTGGTAACATGAAGGAATGTTTCTGGGTGATTGAACCTCTGCGATTTTGGATAGAACTTTTGTTTTAGGCTGATGAAATCTTGATTGTGATTAATTATGATTGCATATAACTTCAAAACTTAAATCTTAACATCAAAAGTGAATTTTAACACACATGTATTAAAGCTTAATAAAGCCTAATAGAACCAAATATTTAACTTAATCATAAAATTTCATTCTTTTTGAAACCATTGCTATTTGCTTTATTTGTATTTCATTTGTGATTATAATTATACACCATAGTAATATTCAAAGTCATACAAACATACATGTGCACATCATTTTGTATATTTGGTTTATTTAGAGTGATTTCTTTTCACAAAGCAAGTTTCCAAACAAATAACTATTTTGCAAGAATTTTTGGTAATTCTGTTGGAACAGAGTGTCATTTAACAACTATTTCAACTGCTCTCAAAAGCTAACATTTCAATGATAACAAGCAAATTTTTGACAATAAGCATTGTATTTTATTTCATTATATTAGTGAAGTAAGCCACTTGTACTTTTAGAACAAGCAGAAATAACTATCTTGTGTGAGAACAAAAATCTACAATTTACTCGATGCCAGTTACCATTGTACAAGCCTGTTTTATTTTTAGATTATTACTTTTTAAAATAAAGTATAAAGGCATTTTCCTTAAAGGAAGAAAAAAATGGAAATTATGTTCTCACTACTCAATGCCATTCATTTCATTAGACTTTGTTTTGCAATCATTAAAATAACTGATTTTCCTAGGCATGAGGATATTAATGTGGGGGCTTTCTTTGTCTCTTTTTAAAATAGCTTTGTTTGAAGTGATTTCATACCTGTGAAAGAAGGAGAAAGCCAAGGTAATTACAGCAGTGTGCTTTACAAGCTCCTGGGGTTTCAACTTTTCCATAGTTACTTCTTGAATTAGTTCTATTATAAAAATAAAGCCCTCCCTAGTTCATTGTCATTGGTTTTACTGCCTTAAATGAATTGCTTCTTATCTTTTCTTCTTAATATTTGACAAGGCACAACTGTTTTTTTTTAAAAAAAAAAGCTTTCAGATCAAATTTTAAAATATCCTCTTTTTAAAAAAAAACCTCTCAGCAGAGGAAAGTAAAAGACAATTGTCTTGCAAACTAGGCAAATGAAACTGAATTAAATTATTAGCATCACAAGAAAGTTTTGATAATTAATCAATTTATTTTTATATGTCAGATTGTCCTAGTTATCTCAGTGAATCTAAAGCAGAAGAATGTCTAATTGAAAGGTCTATTACCCTTGGAGAATTTATAAATTGTAAATTAATGAGTACATATGGGTTTTTAATATGGGGCATATCACTAGAAAGTATGAGAAATGTTTCCAGAATCCAAATCTCAACAGATATAATACATTCATCATTGTATTACCAGATTATGGACTATCACATTGTATTTAAAGAAGGATTGACTATTTTGCCTTACTTATTATCATCACATTTTTCTTTATTCTTTCTAAATTTTAGACTTATTTCCCATAAAAAAAGAAGAAGCATAGTCAATAATTGCACATTTCCTTGAATCCAATTAGGATGATGTGATAGTTGGTCTGGTTTGTCAACTTGACTCACCCCAGATCATATGACTTTGGTTGTGTAACAGCGGATTGAACTGGAAGTCCTGCCCTAAATGTGGGCAGCAGAGTTCTGATAGGTGCAGGATTTGGATAAAAGAAGGAGAACGCCGCGTAGAAGCTGCCGTGACTCTTCCTGAAGAGAACGCATCTGCTTTCGTCTGAGATCGTCAATCTGCAATTTTGCCGTTTCCTTGAGGAGCTTCTTGATCTTCTGCTCTTGTCTGGGATCGTCGGCCTCCAGCCTTCAAACTGAAGCTTCGCTGTTGTTTCTCTGAGGAGCTTCCTTGTCTTCACATCTTGGACTGGACTGAATTGGTGGTTGCTTGGATCCTGGGGCTCCAGCTCTTGGACCGCCCGACCACCTACTGATTCCTCTGACTCTCCACGTGCAGTCAGAACTTGGGACTACATTGTAGGCTGATCTAATAAATCCCCTTTTCATATGCTCATTCTGTGAATTCTGTTAACCTAGTGAACCCTGACCAATACAGATGAATGCAGAGAATGCTATTTCATACCACTGTGTCCTCTTCTCATACTCCCTTTATGTAACCAGTTGGCTGGTATCCTCTTCAAAAAAAGGTATGTTGAAGACCTAATTCCCAAGACTGCAAAATGTGACCTTACTTAGAAATAGGGTCATTGCAGATAAAAACTAGTTAAGATTAGGTCATGCTGGAGTGGGGTGGATTCCAAATCCAGCGTGACCGGTGTCCATGTGAAAAAAGCCATGTGAAGATACAGATGAAGAACACAACATGTGAAGAACTCCAAAAAAGATGGAAGCAGAGAATGAAATGATGCATCTATAACGCCAAGAGAGTCCAGTGATTGATGGCCAACACCAGACTCTAGAAAGAGGTAAGAAAGAATTCTTCCGTATGTATTTCAGAGGGATATTAGCCCTGGTGAAATCTTATGAACTTTTGGTCTTGTGTAGTGTGAAAGGACACATTTATATTGTTTTAGAATACAATTTGTGGTTCTTTGTTATGACAGCCCTAGGATATTTATAAAATAAAAAAACACAATTAAACAACTTCCTCTTTTTTCATGAAGTACCGATAAAACAGAGAATATAGTTCCCATTTACCAGGGCTCTTTGCAAGTTAGATCCACTTTGCATCCTGAAAAATGTAGATTGGCACTAAAAATTATTTAGTAGACTGAGTATGCAAAGCCTATGTGAAGATGGATGCTTCTTCCAAGACAATGAATTAGTGCTACAGGATTTACATCTATTCCTTCATAATACTTGATGCATAAAGTTATTTATAGATTAACTGCAACAAACTAGAGTCTATGCCTATCCTTTTTCCTGGCCTATACATATCTACATTGGCCAACTAAATTACTTGTTTATACAATTTAGTTTTTATAAAATAAAAGATCATTAAACCAGATAAGGAAGGAGAACAAGACATAATATTTTATTCCTTGTTCTCCCTTAAAGTCCAGGGCTTTACCTGCTATTGACTCATCTACTTTATCTTACTTAAGGATACAAGTTTATTATGTGATACCATACTCATGGCTGGGTCCTATTGACTAGCAAAATTTTATTCTTTGATTCTTTGCTCATATTTACTATTTAAATTGTAAAATCTAGCAGAGGCTTAGTCTTCATTTCTATTTATTTATTTATCCATTTATTTATTTATTGGTGCATCGTAATGATACATCTTGATGAGTTTCAGGGTGGTAGAAGTATACATGCACACATCTGTCAATTAGCCCTCCCCTGATTCCCACCCCCATTATTTCCCCTTCCCTCCTTCTCATAATTGACTTGGAAAAGTTTTTGTATGTACATCCTGTACATTAGGGTGCTTCCCTCTTCCCCCCTGTCATCTCCCTAATTTAGGTCACCTTCTTCACTCATC